>JACEFZ010010339.1:177500-357500 GCA_014155875.1 Cepaea nemoralis | reverse complement strand
GAGGGGAGAGACAAGGTTACAATCAGTCGGATTCTGGAACAGAATAATGTCACTCTCAACTCTGTCAAGATCTTAAAATAAATCTAAAAATGCTTCATCAGCCACGAATAATTTTTTTTCGGAAAATCGAGGTTGACATTTTCGGCGATTGTAGTGCAAAACTCTTTGAAACAGTGAAAATGAGAAAAGTTTCCCCCTTCCAGACAAAGAAAGAGAGAAAGACACATAGAGGTTAAAGTTAGTTGCATATCATTTACGGATGTAGCAGTCAACCCTAGCAAATTTTAGTTGGTTGTGATTCCTGGGCAAGTTTACGTTCAGTAGCTTGCCATTAATTTCTGAACGACCGGCACACATACATTTCATTTAAAAAAACCAGCGCAGCTGTGTTTCTAACGCTGTATGCGTTATTACGAATTGGGTTCGTAACGACTACGCCACGGAGGCTGCACATAGAGGCAAAGAAATAAAAACAGATATAGAGAGAATGAAAAGAGATAGAAAACTAGCTATAGAAAGAATGAGAGAGAGAGAGAGAGAGAGAGAGAGAGAGAGAGAGAGAGAGAGAGAGAGAGAGAGAGAGAGAGAGAGAGAGAGAGAGAGAGAGAGAGAGAGAAGATGAATAGACGGACGCACACTACATCAGTCATACACACACATACACACACACACACACATACACATACACACACTACATACCCCACTCGCCAAAACGAAACTATGGGTTGTTTGTTCTGGTCAGGAGATTTACTGGCCTCTTGTAACTTGATATGTTCACAATATGAGGCCTCCTGGCTGTCTGAATGATAAGAGATCAGCGTAAATAGATAATATTGCATTCCACTGAAAATTAGCATGTGCTTTACGGACTGGCGTTGGCGACAATAGATCTCCTCTCTGACTTTCTCACGAGAAAGCGTTAGTCGGCGCTGTGACGATATGGTTACGGTCGCGCATACTGCATTCGAAACTGTGGGTGACTTGAATGAACTAATAGATCTACTTTTCAATAAGATAAGGTCGTGGGGTCCTTCACTATAGCAAACGACGTGTGACCATACTATACAAACAGAGAAAGGATATTAGAGAGGGAAAGAGGGAGACAGATAGAGAGACAACTAGAGCGAGAAAGAGAAAGACAGCTATAAACTTCCGGTGTGTTGATGTAAGTTTAGTGGTTTCATGTCCCTTTATTGTTACACGGCTGTCATCATAGTTAGGCTTCTTGACTTGGGACCGGATACCTACAGGAAGACTGGAAATGCTATATAGTTACTATATAGATTTGAACCTGTCACCTCCAAATGACATATCACCCCCAAATGCACTTAGACACATAACCGTATAGACACCAGGCACCCCCATATGCATACTGCCACAGTTAGACACTCCCGATACCCTACCAATCGACCATCGCACAGTCCTCCAAACAACCCGATCACCCCACAGCCCATGCTTAATCTCCACATCACTCCTCAATACATAACCAGACCACCTCACCGTCTATTCACCATTTAGTAATTATAGACTTACTTTATTACGGTTTTCATTTGTAGATCTGTAACCCATTTGCTGATAGTGTTTAAGCCCCGTCCATTACAACAAATAATAACCGCCATCTTTAATTTTCAATAAAAGATTTTTTAATACCCAAAGATGGAAGTAATAAGTGTCATGTATCAATGTGGTATGTCAATTATGTAATGGCTGGTATCTGTTTATGTAGCACATTCTCGCTGGACTGGAAAACAATAGACCATGGAGCCTTGTCATGAGACAGAAACTTTATTGGCCAAGTACACCTCACTGCAGCGAACCCGCTGGCAAAGGTTCGCTTTGTTTTATACACAGCTTACTCAGTCCCTAGTCGGTGGTCGTCTGTCAGAATTGTCCCTGGTTCTGTCGTACATGGCGATCATTCCCCTGCCCTTGTTTTCTTCTAGAAATTCTAATATGATCTACGAATCATTGTCCATATAATTAAATACAACTTACGGGCTTACTCCTTCAGAAAACGTCACTCTAACACACTGTGTCACGCACCGTAGGTGACTGTGAAACGTCGTCACACACACTTGAATACTGTACCAACAACTTTGCTATTGCAGTGGGTTCTAGGCGTGTGACAAATCTCTCGCCGAAAACACACTTTTTCCTTTCTGCTACATGTCAGTGATGGTAAGGAAACACTGGTATAACTAAGAGTTTTCTACACAGCTATTGACAGATTAAGCCCTGAGTCCTGAATGCCCTGAATGCCCCCCCCCCCCAGACTCAGCTCGGCTTCTGAGCTGATCCGTGGTTGCACTTTTTTCTCGAGCGGTGTAATTGTCCTCGTGTCTCATTTTGCTTGACGGTCGCACTGAACACGTCCCACTCGTACTTGGTGCTCCAGGGTTAGATAACTCCTGTGTTACCCAGTCCAGGGCTAGGTAATTCCTGTCCTACCCTATCCAGTGTTAGGTAACTCATGTATTCCCCATTTATTCTTGTGATAATTCTCTTACTCTAACTCCCTTCTTGTTAGCTCAAATTTGGCTCATGTCACTATGCCCCCCCCCCTCATTTTTTCAAAATGTGTTTACACATTAATCTGTCTCTATTGACATGAGACAAAGGGTGTCCGGTCTGGTCACTAAAATGCGTAGCTTCTCACGTACCCATTTCGTACATTGTTACAATCATATTGTACCAGTGATTCTACCAAATACATCACTTACATATTTTATTGATCTAATACAGCCATCATTTGCACGTGTTTGATATTCTCAACATATAGGTATATTGTTAGGATTTATTTTCTGCAATCACATTGACGTCTAGCTCTAGCATACAAGGAAACTGTCAAAGATTGAAACATAAAGGTCTGAGGTCTGCCTCAGGATAGAAGACCACCGGGAAGAGTGGTCAACCTCAAGTAGATTAGAGGTAATACAGTGCCCCGATATAAGGGCAGGGTAGGTGATAGAAAGGGGAACTATTAACTAGTTCTCTCATGAGACACGGAGGCGTCGACCAGATAGTTAGTATCGTGGTCACAACAGAATCACGCCTACGTGATAGCCACGCAGAAGTGGATTGCCACTCAACAGGAGTTGGCTAATAGAAGCGTGCTGAGTGTATCAGCACGCAAAAAGCCGAAGGACGCAACAAGGTCCTTCCGCGTGCTGTGTAGCCACGCGAGTAGGAAAGTCAGACTGGGGACTGACTTCGTAGCGAGCACATCGTTTAGTGTCGATAGGAGTTTTTGTGTAGCCAAGTAGATAGAGATTAGCAATAGGGTTTAGGAAACTAATGATAGGCATTTCTGTGGCTTTGTGTGTGATTTGATAGCGACTGTTCTGTAAATGCAAAGAGCCAACGGCAATAAAATGTATCATTCATTTCCTCTCACACGACTTGCAAGTTTCTTGTGTGGTGTGGGAGAAGTAATCCGATGATGCCTGACACATTGGTTGTTGACAGGCAAGGATTAATGTGGTGTCAGAAGTGTGGCTTGGACGAAAGTTCAAGCTAATACATTCACCCACGGCTCTAGACTAAGGTTACGAGTAGTGAATTACTAGGTTTAATTTGTGTCAGTGACTGATGACGTGTGCAGACTAGGACAAGTTGCGAGCTAAACTGTGCCTATCGTGACAAAATAATGCTTATTTGTGTTTAGTAAGATATTATTTACTTAAATCATGTGTTTTTCAAAGTTGTAAGTATTGATATTATTATTTTCTTTCACTTATTTATGTAATGATTTATTTGTTGATGAATAATTATCAAATATGATTCATGGCGGAGCGATACACAGGCCAGCAACAATATCGATTTTTGCAAGCTAAAAATAGCGCTGCGCCTATGACGTATTACGATTGACAAGCAGTTGTTCTACGCCATTCGCATTCAGCATCTGATTGTTTACAAATCGTCAAGCTGCTGCCCGCCTGAATCTGTGCGTTATATCAACTATTATTTGTTTATTTAAGTTAGTAATTGAATATATTTATTTATTTAAACATTATTATTATATTTTTATTTATTTGAAAGCAGTTATTGAATTTTTTTCGTACTTTTTCTATTTGTTTACCGTCACGATGGCACTACTTTTGGCCATGCAAATTAGACTTGGTCTGCACAACACTTCCATAGATTAAACTAGGTTAGTAACGAAAGGCATAATACGTAGAACGAAGACAGGACATTGACATTAAATATTAAGTAAACTATATTCTGTTTGTTCGTGGGCATGTCATTGTGATTGTACCAAATTGTCGAATATAATATGTCGTTTACTATTTGTTAATTGTTGCTGCTCTGTGAACCAGGGTGAACAACAGCTGATTAGAAAACTCGTGTGTATGCCGAAGTGCCAAACAAGATCACCTGTGTTGCTGAATGGTTGTTCCTGATCCTCGGGAACATTAAGTTGAGTATACTCAATATATTTGGCATGCAATGTGATTAATAGTGCATCTCTTTTTCAGCGTGTGATGCATTAGCATATTTTTGTGCTCTGTTTTTCAGGAAAAATTTTTTTTTCTCCAGGTTATAAACTAAGAGTACAATTTGTGGTGCTCAGACATTAAAATCATAACATATCTGAGATAAATAAGCCGTATCTAAGATAAATAAGTGATAAAAGAGTTCAGTGATTGTCAACAGTAACTAATTAGCCAACAACATGGCAACTTTATCTGATTTCATAAAAGCAGGTAAAGAGTTACAATACACAGGAAAGGACTTAGAGCAATATGCTGATCAAAAATTTAAGGAAGCTAAAGATGCTGAGAGAAATGAACGTGAACAGGAAAGACAACACAAAAAGGAGATTGCAGAACTAGCTGAGATAACAAAACAGAAACAGCTAGAACATGATAAGGAAATTAAACAGAGGGAATTAGATTTAAAGCAAAAGCAATTAGATCAGGAAAAGGAATTAAAGCAAAAGCAATTAGATCAGGACAGAGAACTAAAGCAAAAAGAGATAGATGAAATGGCAAGAGTTAAAGCAAAACAAATACAAGTAGAATCAGAGACACAGTTAAAGATGAAAGGTATGGATGTAGACTCACACGCAGAAATCTCTGCTACTAAACTAAAAAGTCAACAAGAAGAAAATAAGGTTAATAAGTACAAAAATATTATCAAACCTTTCTGTAAAGAAGATTCCATATCAGCCTGGACAGAAAATGTCGAGTATCAGTTTAAATACCACCAAGTTCCAATAGAGATGTGGGCTATGATTTATATGAAGAACCTAAGTGGTGAGCCCCTTAAAGTGATAGAATCTATACCAACTGATCTTAGATCTAACTATCAGTACATCCATGATAGGATAATGCAACACTTTTTACTTGATGCCCCTAAGTATCAGGTTCAGTTCTCAAATTTAAAACCAAAACCTAGTGAGACTTTCATTGACTACGTCTCAAATGTTCAAAGTGTACTAAATAGGTGGCTTAAAGCAGCTAACATAGGAAAAGACTTTGACAGACTTAAAAATTTAATAGCCATGGATAAAGTCATATCCACTATACCATCTCCTTTTGCTAAATTCTTGCAGCAGTCAGACATTGCGAACATAGAACAGTTTGAAAAGAAAGGCTCTGCATATTTTTCTTCAAATAGAGATATTTTTAAGACTTCAAACGACTCTGAAGTAGTTTCTTTTGTGAAAGACCAACCTAAAAACTATCAGAGTAATAGAAAACCCTTTCAGAAAGTCGACAAGAAAGATAGGAAAGTGTCAAAATGTATTTACTGTCAACTTTTGCATGACACTTATTCTATGTGTGACAAATCGCCAAACTATCCGACACATCTTGAAAATGTTATTAAGAAGCAACAAAACAAAAGATCTGCATACAGGCGTGCAATCAAATGCTTCTTTTGTTCCAGCTAAGGCCATTATTCAAATAAGTGCCTGGGCCGCCAGCGTATGAAAGCCAACAATGCTATTTTGATTGATACATCTTCTGATAGTGGTAGTGAGACTGAGTGTGAGGTTGAAAATGAATTACTTGTTAACCAATCTGAAGATGTGTGTTGTGTAAACGATATATTAAGCTTTGACAGTTGTGAACGATGTCACCAATTTCATGCAGACGGAAAATTAGAATGTGGACATACAGTACCATTCTCAACTGAGAGTGTAAATGCAGCATTAGCCTCCAGAGGCAATTTGGTGTTCCACAATGCAATGGTCAACGATAGAACATGCCAATGTTTGCTGGACAGCGGCAGCACCCTGATTGGTCTTAGAAAGGAACTGGTGAGTCCAGATGATTATACAGGTGACTCTGTCAAATGCCGAACCTTTTCGGGTAACATTGAAATTTACCCTTTGGCCAAAGCCCGTATTAACACTCCTTTCCTTTCTGGTACCTTTACTTGTGCAATACTTGACAATCCTTGTACTGATTTAATTTTGGGATGCTTACCCCAACTGAAACAATGTACTAGCAATGAAATAGCTGCATGGGAGAAATTAAATGCAGCTAATGCAACAACCAGAGCAGACACTATGAAACATCAAGACACACTACAAGATGAGAGACTACTGTTGCTATTACCAACTAGCACAGATGATACCAGACAAAAATTCATAGAACAGCAGAAAGCTGATCCTAGTGTGTCTCCATATTTAAAATTATTGAAAGAAAAAGCCAAAGTGACCAAGAACGCATCATGGTTTTTTAGACTTAATAATGGTATTCTTACTAGATATTATACAACTGGTAACCATGAGATTCAGCAAACGGTGTTACCTGTACAACACCGCCTAACTGTGCTAAAGATTGCACATGAGTCACCGTTTGCTGGACACCTTGCATACGACAAAACCAGGGCCAGAATTCAGGCTCATTTTTATTGGCCAGGTTTTTGCAATGATATAAAATTATTTTGTCGTTCTTGTAATGTCTGTCAACAACTAGTACGTAAGGGTAAACATCCTACAGCTGAAGTACAACCTTCCACACTGGCTTCTAGGCCATTTGAGAGTGTGGCGGTAGATATTGTTGGACCCCTGAATCAGGTGTCCAGCAAAGGAAATCGCTTCATATTAACAATGGTCGATCTATGTTCAAGGTGGGTTGAGGCAGTAGCTTTGAAATACATCACCTCCAAAGACGTTGCCAATGTATTTCTACACCTGTTCTCACGATTCGGATTTCCACGGACCATTCTATCCGATCGTGGAACTCAATTCATATCGGCTGCAACGCAAGCCCTTACAAAAATGTTAGGGATTAAACAGCATTTCACTACAGCGTACCATCCAGCCAGCAATGGGATAGTAGAGAAAATTAACGGAGATCTTAAGCATATGCTGGCTAAGGTAACAGCAGAAAACCCAGCTGATTGGGATACACTGTTACCAACAGTGCTGTTCGCCTATCGGGAGATCCCCCATTCAAGCACGGGTTTCTCACCGTTTGAATTAGTATACGGGGCTAACCCACGTGGACCCCTAACCATTTACCATCAGGTAATAACTAATTCCATCGAAATTCCAACCCTAAAAACACCTTATGAAATGGTGACAGAAACACGAGATAAAATCATGAAATCGTGTATTATAGCTAAGGCAGCTTTGGAGAGGAAGGGTCAAATCTACCGCCAATACTGCAAACAAAGGTGCGAGAACAATTGATCTTGAACCAGATCAAGACATACTTTTGTTACTTCCAGACAAACGAAATTTATTATTGACCTCATGGCAAGGGCCATTCAAGGTGGTACGTAAAATTTCAGATGTTGACTATGAAATATCAATAAACGGACACTTAAAGATATTCCATGTTAACATGTTGAAACCTTACTTTTCACGACAAGAGACAGAAGTAGAGACAGACGAACAAAGTGCACCCACACCTAGTGATGAGACGACAGACATACACAACGCAACTACACTAGTTAGCGAGACTGGCAAATCCGACAATATGCATACACTTAATGAGAATACAGAATACGCACTTAGCACCACCTACCGTACTGAATCAGGTAGACGACGACGGAATGGAACTACCTGTTACAATTGTAGACAAGACTGCGACATTAGATAGCATACGGATAGAACAGGGACTAACAGACGGTCAACGACGACAATTAATAGAATTAGTGACGGAGTATAAAGACATATTTTCTGACATTCCAGGTAGGACGGACAGAATCGAGCACTCCATTCTTCTTTCGGACTCTAAGCCGATCAAATGCAGGCCGTACTCTATCCCACTCAGCTATAGAGAAAATCTAAATAAGGAAATTCTTAATTTAGAAGCTAGTGGGATCATTCAGAAATCTACGTCTGAGTACTCCTTTCCAATCGTCCTAGTTAAGAAAAAAGACTCCACAATTCGTCTGTGTGTGGACTATCGAAAGCTCAACAACGTCACTAAGATCGACGCAGAACCAATTCCTTCCTGCGAAGATCTTATTCTTGACATGTCCACCTCCAAAATCTTTTCTAAATTAGATCTAACTAAGGGATATTGGCAGGTCCCTATGCAGACTCAATCCATTCATCTTACTGCTTTTTCAACACCTTTAGGACTTTACGAGTGGCGTTTTCTTCCTTTCGGACTTCGAAACGCTCCTGCCACTTTCGTACGCTTAACTAGAGATCTACTTCATGGAGTGACGAATACAGTGACTTATATAGATGATATATGTGTCCATACTGATGACTGGACAACACACTTACTGAAACTAAGACATGTCTTTGATAGGTTGCGACTCTTCGGTCTCACTGTCAAACCGAGCAAAGTCGAATTGGGCCTAAAAGAAATTGATTTTTTGGGTCATGTCATTTCACAAGGTCAACTTAAGACTGACAATAGAATTATTACCAAAATTATGAACCTGACCATGCCTACCACAAAGAAGCAGGTCAGAAGCCTTTTGGGGTTAGTAAATTACTATAGCAAATTCATACCAAACTTAGCGGAAATTACAAGTGTGTTTTCGAATGTCTTAAAAGCATCTGTAAAATTAAATGTCAAAGATGCATTATTAATTTCTGCATTGTCAAAATTGAAAATCCTTTTTAGTAATGTACCAATCCTCCGCTTGCCTAATCCTAGGCTCGTTTATTATCTTAGGACAGATGCCAGCAGAATCTCCATCGCTGCAGTACTAGGCCAATTTTATGAGGGCATCTTCCATCCGATTTGCTACGTGAGCCGTAAGATCACACCTGCTGAGTCCAGATATTCCATATCAGAGTTGGAAGCCCTAAGCGTCATCTATGCGGTGAGGAAGCTCCATCGATTTCTAGCGGGTGTTCACTTCGTTGTCCAGACTGACAACTCCCCTATCACGGTCATACAAAGTGGTGTGCATCGGAATGACCGTATTTACAGGTGGTCGTTAATACTCCAAAATTATACTTTTAGTATAGAGCATATTAAGGGTAAGGACAACATTCTGGCTGATACCCTTAGTCGACCATCTGAGGTAGAAATACCAGAGATTCCACATGAGAATGTAGAGTAATAGAGGTTAGATTAGTACATTAGAATATTCTATGTGATATATTTTAGTGAATACATAGACATTATGTTCTGAACCATGTACTAAGAACAGTGAACTACCATATGTCCGTAGACATCAAGATAAGAACTGTGCTTCGAAAACAAGTATATCACCGTGTGAACTAAGACAGCTCGTTACATACTAAGCTCCGTATGTGTGCCGGTGAACCATCTGTGTAAGCATAGAAGAACAGTGTCAGAACAGTACATAAATAACAGACACGAAAATACTTGTCTACGACACCAGCGAACTCTACAGGTGCAATACCCATAGGACACAAGTATGACTGTGCAATGTATTTCATATACCCAGGCCAATTGTGTATATATATCATGCCAATGAAAGCAATTTCTAAACATTATGGCAACAACTAACCTAGGGTAATTGAATACAATGTATATATAAACTGATTGTGATATGTATTATAACATTTTAATATAGTGATAAATTATAGTTAGGATAGGTCACTCTAAGATTACATTTAGAGTTAGGTAAATATAATAGTTTTCATTTTTTTTAGTAGGTTACATAGATCATTAATTTACCCACTTACTTACCTTAAAAGTAGAATAGAATGGTGAGTTAACGTAACAACAGCTAATTTAAACTAGAATAAAGCAGTTTAGATAGTAATAGTACCATTTAGGTTATTACATTCACTTTAGGTTCATTTCATTTGAGTTCATTCCATCTTAATGAACCAGTCCATTTAACAAACGTTATCATTTAGTATTATGATTAGTTTACACCGTAATAGGATAATAGAATTATACAATTAAACATACATCATTTACACCATTTAGAGTAAGAATATCAATCATATAGTTTGTTTCAATTAAAAACATTAGTTATAATTTCATTTCACATTACCCATTTTAGAAAGGTACATAATTCATTACATCTCACATTACCCATTTCAGAAAGGTACATAACTCATCTCACATCAATTTCATTTTAAATAGTTAGATTACGTCCCTTAAATTAGATAAATATTAGGATTAATGTGACAAAATTAGATTAGAATAGGTAACACATTAAATACACATTTATAGAAGTAGTATTAGTATATCAGTATTTAGAGTATTATTGCAGTAGAATATAGTGGTTCATAATACCAGGGTACAAACCATCAACCCTTTCTCTTACATGTAAATATGTTGTATATACATGACTCGTGCAGCAATTTACGCACAGTCAATGAGCTCAACTTTGTCAAACTGAGCCAAACTTGTACAGTGTCACTCCAAGGTTTTTAAATTATGGTGAGGGTGAAAGATGTGTGACAGAAGTGTGAAAGTGAGAGAGAATGAAAAATATACAGGAGAGAATGGGGACAGTCAGCAGATTTTTTCTGCCGCTCAACGCGACTTTTTATTTGTTGTCTGCGTCAAATGTTGGCTTTCAATGGTGAAAATGTGCTGTCTTGTATGTGTTGTGTGTAGTTTAGTGTAGATCTTAGAGAAAGTATTTTAAGTCTCATAAGACGGAAACGTAGTCACGAATTAGTGTTATACACTTGTTTGTGGCCACATTTAACCGAATTATGGCACTTGAAAACTAACTTACATACACATGATAGGTAGATACACATGTTAGAAAGTAGACTATATTATGAATTACACTCAAACACGCAAACATCCAGGAAAACAAACATGTAAATTACATACATTTGTGGTAGATCAAAGGGAGATAACTCCGGGTCAGGGGACATAATAGACAACGAAACACTAACTTAACAGTGAAAGATAACTTTACACGCGGAAGCGAGATAGGTAAAGCCTGTCGCACACAGCTTGTGTAATGGTTGTTTAATATTATATGGGGGACATGAAGCAATTCATGTGTTGACCCTAAGAAAGTCAACTTTGTATGGGTAGTGAGTTAATTTACTATTTGAGGGCAGGTCTTATAAGACAACGGTCCGGTTCAGACATACCTCTAATTAATATAATATTGCGATTGAGAAGAGGGCTCACGCCAACCAGACAAGTTTGTGGCGATTGCCAGTAACCAAGTAAAGTGATACTACATTGTGACAATAGTCAGTAGAAGTCTATTGAGTTACCCAAAGCCAGGTTATCTACAGTCTTTGACAAAAATTAGATACACTAATTTTTTTAGAAACCTCTTGCGTCACAACCAAGGAGTCAAAGTTGATGACGCAACACAGGAGGGGAGGGTGTGTGTCAAAGACTGAAACATAAAGGTCTGAGGTCTGCCTCAGGATAGAAGACCACCGGGAAGAGTGGTCAACCTCAAGTAGATTAGAGGTAATACAGTGCCCCGATATAAGGGCAGGGTAGGTGATAGAAAGGGGAACTATTAACTAGTTCTCTCATGAGACACGGAGGCGTCGACCAGATAGTTAGTATCGTGGTCACAACAGAATCACGCCTACGTGATAGCCACGCAGAAGTGGATTGCCACTCAACAGGAGTTGGCTAATAGAAGCGTGCTGAGTGTATCAGCACGCAAAAAGCCGAAGGACGCAACAAGGTCCTTCCGCGTGCTGTGTAGCCACGCGAGTAGGAAAGTCAGACTGGGGACTGACTTCGTAGCGAGCACATCGTTTAGTGTCGATAGGAGTTTTTGTGTAGCCAAGTAGATAGAGATTAGCAATAGGGTTTAGGAAACTAATGATAGGCATTTCTGTGGCTTTGTGTGATTTGATAGCGACTGTTCTGTAAATGCAAAGAGCCAACGGCAATAAAATGTATCATTCATTTCCTCTCACACGACTTGCAAGTTTCTTGTGTGGTGTGGGAGAAGTAATCCGATGATGCCTGACACATTGGTTGTTGACAGAAACAGGCTTCCATTTAACAATCATAAATAGAGATCATCTGTTGGATTATTTCCCCTACACCCCCTCTACACTCCCAGAACATGCTTTTATGTTGGAGAGAGCAGGTGGACAGACTGGCTGGCTCTGCATCTCTCGATGACGTGCAGGATACGGCAGACATTATCACGGCTTTTTGTGATCGTGTGTATAGTGCAGAAAAACTGGTAGATCATCACAGTTTGGAAATAATGGTGCTGCAGGGAGTGACCAGAGGATCTGCCCGCACTGAAAACTACTTGGAATGGCCAACTCCTAATCAGACTGCCACTGGTAGCATTAGTATTTGGACTCTGCGCTGGCCGTTGCAGATGAGGACGGAGCACGTATGTGAATGTCCTATGTGCTGTGATGTAGTTCTTGACTCACCTCAACTCACCTGAGTTGAGGTGAGTCGAGATTTGACTCTTGACTTTGAAGAATTGCCTTTGATTGAGGTATGTTAGACGAATGTGTGTTAGGCAGGTCAAATTACCGTGTGAATGTGTGTTGTATATTTCAACTTGAAGGATTTATCTATCTCATTACTTTAGTTTGTGTTGTGTGAATTCTCAGTATGCAAATGACAAAATATGTCAGGCAATAAATTTGGCAATCTGTTGTTTGTGTCTTTGTTATTCAAATTTACTATGGGGTAGATAGTGAGGGGGCTTCAAATGAATACCTGAAACATCTCAATGACTCTTGAGTTGTCCAAACAGGTGGAAATCACTTGGAGCTAGTTCTAGCGAGTACGGGATATGTGGTGCACAGACAGTGGAGGTCTTCGAGAATTTCAGTATGGGGTCGAGCGTTGTCATGTTGCAAAAGTACACCTTGTATGGACGTCAGTTTGAGTCGAAACTTCATACTCCAGTCACACACTTGCTGAACTCACAGGGATGCATCAGTATACTGGACCTTTAATCGTCTTTGCATTTCTATGGCTTTTACCCCTTTACTGGTTAACACCAAAAAAAAAAAAAACGGATAACAGAACGCTGCACGTCTTTGGTGCATGTCAAAAGTGAGGAGGCCATCTTCGGTCCTTATTTCACCTTGTGTTCGTCTCCACTGTGATGTCAAGTGCGTAACACTATTGACATCCTTAACAACAATATTGACAGGTTACAAGACAATGACAGTTATTGTAATTTATATCACACTTTAATGTTTTAATTTGAAGCCTTCTCATAACTTAGAGCTTGAATACCATGTTTTCCCGCACGCTCACTCGAGTGTAGAGTATATACGCTATTTCTAGTACCACTGGACTGAATTAGCTTTCCCTATGACCAGTGTCCCTCGCCATCAGGCAAACCCACTCCTACTTCAGAGTTATGTATAGTTTACGTCCCTAAACATTTTAGTCCAGCTGTCCGATATATGAGGTTGAACACCCTACCTTGGCATCAGCACATTGGATATTTAAGAACGCGCATTATTATCCATTTGGCCATGATGGCCTCTGAAGCGGTTGATGACAGACTTTCCCTTTACTCCAAGATCTCTCTGAAGGTATGTTCTAGTCATTCTGTTCTCAAGGCAGTGGTTGACTGACAAATACATTATCACCACACACCTGCATAATGTGCAAATTAACCCTTTCTACCCTAGCACAACGATGACATTTTCTATCCAAGCAGAAAATGTTTCTCGCGGAAGATGATTTCCCCCCCCCCCCCTTTCCACCTGCAAATGTAAGTTATTTCACCTTCATTGATCATAATTACACATTTTAGTCCAAATGACTGGTGTAATGGTTGAATTCACTATCTCGGCATCAGCTCAACAGAATGAGTGCTCTTATCCACACAGGCATGGTCACGTCGCAGAATATTCACATACAGAATGATTAACATAGACCCAGAAACAATAGTTCTAGCTAGCTACCATCCTTACAACTTTCAAATATGGGACTTTTTATTCTCACACTGTGAACAGTCAGTGAAGTATACAGCAACATTTCAGCTCCCCTGACTTTTTTCATACCGCTGTTACTAAACTCAATATAAATATACAATCTAGTTACAACACTGAGTGACTCAAACAAGACAACACCACATCTAATAACTAAAAAGAACAGTAGAGATAGTAATAATTTATAACATGTAATATGTAAGCCTCTAAAAGTACTGGAGAGTTTTGGTCAGAGACCATAACTTTAGGAAGGGAAAATCCCAACTGTACCTCCACGTGGTAGAGGATGGAAACACACTACGGTCATGAGCCACAGGTGACACCAGACCGTCATCCAGCTACTGATGGCTAAACTAAAGCTACAAACTAAATAAATTTCGAGTAGGGACATTGAATATTAGGACATTAAATGTGCTAGGAAAGTTAAACAATGTTCTAAGAGAAATGGAAAACATGAAAATGAATATACTAGGCATAAGTGAGATGAGATGGAAGGGATCTGGCAAAATTATAACCGACAAACACACAATAATTTATTCTGGATGGGACACACATGAAAAAGGTGTAGGAATAATATTTGATGAAAGTCCCACAGGATTTCAAAGACACACGCATTATAACACTGTACAAGAACAAGGGTGATCGGAGTGACTGTAACAACTATAGGGGTGTCTCACTTCTGTGTATTAGTGGGAATGTATTTGCCTGAATTGTTCTGCGCAGACTTCAAGTCCTAGGAGATCAAATCTACCCGAAATACAATGTGGCGTTCGACGGAAACGGTCTACCATTGATATGAAATGCTCATTGCAACAAATTCAAGGAAAATACTGTGAACAGAATCAACCACTCTTTATTGCCTTCATCGACCTCATGAAGGCATTCAATTTGGTCAGTCGTGAGGGTCTGTTGAAGGCACTATAGAAGATTGGCTGCCCACCAACTCTTCTGTCCATTGTGGAATCGTTCAACACATGTATACAGGGTGTAATAAAGTTTAATGGTGCAACTTCAGAAGAGTTTGAAATTAAGATTGGAGTTAATCAAGGTTGTGTGCTACCTTTCACCCTCTTTGATAAATACTTTTCCCTTTTACTGAAATATGCCTTTTGTGATTAGGATGGTGGTATATACATTCACTCACGCTCAGATGGTGGCCTCTACAATGCTCAGAGATTGAAGGCCAAGACCAAAATTAGGAGGGTACTGATCAGAGAGTTGCTGTTTGCGGATGATGCTGCAATTACGACCCACTCTGATGAAGAATTACAATGTCTACTATCTGCATTCCCCAATAATTGTTCTGAATTTGGTTTAACAAGTAGCACAAAGAAGTTACAGAGTATGTCACACGGAGCACATGGCGTACCGTCAATCTTTATTGACAACTCCGAATTTGAGATTGTAGACCATTGAACATTTTTAGGAATTAGAGGTCAATAGCAAATTATCCCTAGATCAGGAAAGCAACATCATGATTGGTAAGGCAGCAACAACAATGAACAGGTTAACAAAAAGAGTCTGGGAGAACAGGAAGCTTACTACCAAAACAAAAGTCCTTGTCTTTCAAGCCTGTGTGCGTATTACTCTTCTTTATGACAGTGAAGCCTGGTCAACTTACTCACACCAAGAGAAACGCTTCGACAGCTTACACATGCACTCTCTGCGAAGAATACTTGGTATTAAGTGGCAAGACAAAATCACAAATACTGAAGAAATTGAAAGATCCGGTTGTGTGACGGTTTGCTCCATGCTAAGTCTTCGTAGACTTAGATAGATAGGACACGTTAGGAGGATGGATGATGGTAGAATACCAAAGTACATCTTGTTGTGGTGAACTACAGATGGGTAGGAGATCTCGGGGTCGACCTCTACAACGATACAAAGATGTGTATGAGCGGGACATGATTGATACAGGCATTCATAATACGCAATGGGCGCAAGTTGCCACTGAGATTGTTGCATAGTGGGAAAATATCAGAAATGGTATCAAGGCAAATGAGAAAATGATTACAGATAGGTCACACACTGAGCGCGTGAGACGTAAAATGGTGCGTGATGGTTGCATAGAACGCCGCGTTACAATCCCGGAATGAATCTCAGTCTACATTTAAGATGGACAAATAAAGGAGAAATTAAGGAAGAATAAAAGATATTCTCAAACTTTAAGAAGCTGACATATCGTTGCTCCAGCATAGATCAAAACAACCACGGACTGGTTTCTATGCTTGAGCAAGTTCAAAAGTGACGCTTTTGAAGGCACATGTTCCACAGCAGATTAAAGGTGAAAATTCCTGCTTGATAAGATAGTTTAGTTTAGTTGATAGATCAACATCACGGCAAACGGGTGCAACCCATAAGTGCTCCGTTCTTCTCCTAATTCAAACCTGAGTCTGGGGAAACTCAGCTCAGTGCACGAACTCCGCAGCACCGGCGAGGATCCTGAAATACTTTGGGTAGATTTTTAACTCGAAATTTTGTCCGGGCAGCGCCGTTAGGTTACTCTTTTTCGATTTCCAACTGCTAAGGGATTTTTTACGTGCGCAAGAATACACACGAGCGTCCGATCTCACTACCTAGAGACCAGGGGAAATTTATTACTAGAAGTCGACGAGAAACAATCCCGGCATCACCGGGGCTTGAACCTGGGACCTCCAGCACTCGAGGCGGACACCATACCTCGAGACCACGCAGCCCCCCCCCCCCCTGCTGCTTGATATGATTCCCAGTGAACCATATTGATAGACTGCTTGATAAGATTCCCGGGTGAACCATATTGATAGACTGCTTGATAAGATTCCCGGGTGAACCATATTGATAGATTGCTTGATAAGATTCCCGGGTGAACCATATTGATAGACTGCTTGATAAGATTTCCGGGTGAACCATATTGATAGATTGCTTGATACGATTCCCGGGTGAACCATATTGATAGACTGCTTGATAAGATTCCCGGGTGAACCATATTGATAGACTGCTTGATAAGATTCCCGGGTGAACCATATTGATAGACTGCTTGATAAGATTCCCGGGTGAAAAATATTGACAGACTGCTTGATAAGATTCCCGGGTGAACCATATTGATAGACTGCTTGATAAGATTCCCGGGTGAACCATATTGATAGACTGCTTGATAAGATTCCCGGGTGAACAATATTGACAGACTGCTTGATAAGATTCCCGGGTGAACCATATTGATAGACTGCTTGATAAGATTCCCGGGTGAACAATATTAACAGACTGCTTGATAAGATTCCCGGGTGAACCATATTGATAGACTGCTTGATAAGATTCCCGGGTGAACCATATTGATAGACTGCTTGATAAGATTCCCGGGTGAACCATATTGATAGACTGCTTGATAAGATTCCCGGGTGAACCATATTGATAGACTGCTTGATAAGATTCCCGGGTGAACCATATTGATAGACTGACTGGAGCCTTCACGCTGATAACATGCCTGTCCAGCGGAGTAAAGGTGTGATATTTGCGTATTGACGGACCGAAATGTGAAAGAGCCTGTCGGAATGGAAGATAATTCACACTGGATCGAGAAAATAGGTGTGAAGCGACACGACGTGGGACTCAGGGAAATAAACGCACAGGCGACAAAGAGATAAGAGCAGTGTTCGTACTTGATATAATTACTCTTGACTAGATCTGCTCAAATTAGATACTTCAGATAATAGGATTAGGTATGAAGTGATTAGATGTATATTCCATTAGTCGTTGAGTAAAGATTCTATGCTCCTTAGTATTGTCTGTGAATGGTTGTCTCTAGTAAATATTTAGCAAAGCTGCATAATTACAGATTTGCATCTCCTCTGTCTGAGCTATGTTATTTCCATGGGAACTAGCATGGTCTCCTCTTGTGGAGTGCATTTTGTTGTACATAAAATATTTATATTAATTATTCACAATGACAGTGACTAATTAACGACAGATCGGGCAAAACTACATTTCGGCTGTCCCGTGGTTGTTACTCCAATGAGAAGTGTTTATTGTCTTGTTTCTCTATATATAATAGTATTACTAATTTATTCTTTATGCTATTATTAGGAATAACATTATATGCCTAATTTGAATGTTTATATGCATCAATTTATTATAATCTGGATATGATTTTGCGAACTTTCATTTGGTCTTGTCAGACGTCTGTCACGTCTATGAGAACTGTTAATCTCTCAGTTTGTTGTAGATAACTAAATTACTATTGTTTTGCATTCTGACTACCTATGTGGGAATATTTTTCTATGCATATGATTAGTATATGTTGGACGCACATTGTCATATGGTAATCAATTACTAGGATGAATAGGGTGCTGTGTTTTTTTTTTCTTACGAGCAGCGCGCATAAACATATTGTTTATTGACTGTGTTGAAGCAAATGGGTAGCGGTGTAAACATTATCCACAATCTGTAACTGGTATATGGTACGCTTAACTCTCTCAGTGTGTGGTGAACGAGCTTTCATCGTAACTCACTGAGGCCTAGCACAGAGACTTATCACCGGCCTTTACGCCCGCTGATCAGACACTCTTGTAATAACTCCACTGACCATGTAACCTGCTAAAACAACTTTAGACGGAGTGGCTGCTAAGAAACGAGTGTCTGAAAGAGTGACATGGACTTAGGACATACCATTTCACATGACGGGACCGTTACAAGGGATGGCATGAGATGTAACTACAGGTGTGTTCAAACGCCTGGAAATGTTCTCCACAACTCGACAGTATGAGTGATATATATATATAGAGAGAAAGAGGAGAGTGAACGCAGTAAAGCGGGCATAGAAACACTGCCAGACATCTCTCTCTCTCTCTCTCTCTCTCTTTCTCTCTCTCTCTTTCTCTCTCTCTCTCTCTCTCCTCTCTCTCTCTCTCTCGCTGTGTGTGTGTGTATGTGTGTGTGTGATCGATTGTATGTATTAACTTCAATTGTATTGGTATATAACTAGCCTATACACATTGTTCATTGAACATGATCAAGAGGATAGAGGTGGGGTGGATCCGAAGAGAATGGCTGCTGTCTCTGGAGCGGTCTTGGCTGGCAAAGATTAGTTTCATCTTCGTGCCAGGGCATGCGGGAGTACAAGGAAATGAGCGGGCTGACAAGCTCGTAGGTAAGGCTAAAGTGGAGGGCGGACGCGCCATGGACCAGGCTGACATTCTGAATGCTCTACGAGAAGTAAGACATTTGCGTGAACCAAGTGGTGACTGTGAATCTACAACCATGGCCAGACTGTGAGAACAGCAAATTAAAAGAGGGGTGGCCAAACAAGAACACTACGCAGGAAGCGAAAGAAGATTGATAAACCAACACAGAACTGGTGTCGTTAGCCGCTACACGCTGCGGGATTTGCTGAGGAGGGGATCCGAGTACTTATGGACTGAATGGTTCGATATGCAATGAGGATGATCTGTCGACTAACTAACTAACTAACTAACTAACTAACTAACTAACTAACTAACTAACTAACTGACTAACTGACTAACTAACTAACTAACTAACTAACTAACTAACTGACTGACTAACTAACTAACTAACTAATTAACTGACTGACTGACTGACTGACTGACAGACTAACTGACTGACTGACTAACTGACTAACTAACTAACTAACTAACTAACTGACTAACTAACTAACTAACTAACTGACTAACTGACTGACTAACTGACTAACTGACTAACTAACTAAGTAACTAACTAACTAACTAACTAACTAACTAACTAACTAACTAACCATCTAACTAACTAACTAACTAACTAACTAACTAGCTAGCTAGCTAGCTACCCAACTAACTAACTAACTAACTAACTAGACTATACACATGATTAATTATATACCCCAAGCTCTCAACAAGAGTGGTATGTTGTATATCCCGAATATGAGGAAGACCAGATAGCGTGAGGACTGGACATTGATCCAGAAAACCGACGGGATTATCCAACCGGAGAGTATTTGTTCCTACTGGAGCGTAGGGGTTCCTACTGGAGCTGAGGGGACTCCTATTGGAATCGAGGCAGATCTCACTTGTAACGTAACCCGCACTTAGACCCAGACAGGATACAAGTAACTTTAGTGGTATGTACATGCTTTTCATCACTACTTTTATGTAACGGTTATATTGCATAAACCTCTACAGATTTACTATCATCATCCTGATAACGATTATATTTTGAATGAATAATGATAGACAATAAAATTTGATTGTAGTTGATTTTTACTCATAGTTCAATAGTTATACTTTTTTTTTCCCCAAGGGAAGCATTTTCTTTGCTTACATTGGTGGAGTAGTAATTACACACCAAGGAGGGAAGTTATGTCAGAGGGGAAAATCTGACCTGTCTAGGTTCACTCCTGTTTCCACTGAGAATCAGGAGTTGCGTGATTCTGTTCTCACGCAGCAACGTGTCTCTTTGTAAAAAGATTTTTTGATGTTGATATATGTGGTAGGGAAACCATAGATGTTAAGTTGTTTTCTTCTAGCTTGTCTTAAGACGGTTGATCGACGGCTCGACAATCCGCCATCATAAAACTCCCCGTTGTCTCAAAATCAGATTTCTGGCTCTAAATGTTAGACGCTTCGCACAAACTTGTTGAATGTGTTTCCTGTAGAACTTGCAAATTTGTTTTTCTGTCTGTCCGCGTTATCCTTTGCATTTTGCTCAGAAACCACATTTCCACTGCCATTAGATGTTTATCAGCTTGTCGGCCCTTTGTCCACGTTTCAAAATACAAATGTGCAGGTTCTGTGTAGCACTTGGCTCAGAATATTCCCATTTACATTGTGGTATTTCGTTAATCTCAGTGACGACTATAATCTCCATCTTCTTAAAGATGTAATTCTAACCCTTGTTGTTCACTGTGTACAATTACTGCATCTACTAAATGTTGCAGATACTGTTCATTGTCTGCGATCAATACTATATCATCCACAAATCTAATTTTATTTATTTTATTTCCCCCAATGGTCATTCCTCTCATATCTTTTAAACTTCTAAAATATGTTTTTGGTATAGGCGATAGGGAAACTAGATCTAGAGACACACATCCCTGTCGCACACCTCTCTTAACGGGTTGATACTGATCTACTTTACGGCAGCTTGTTGTTTCCAATATACCTTTTTAAAAGACAAGAGTTTGCAATAAACATACATAAATACACCTACCTACCTACCTACATACCTACCTACCTACCTACCTACCTACCTACCTATCTACCTACCTACCTACCTACCTACCAGCTTACCTACCAACCTACCTACCAACCTACCTACCCGCCCGCCCGCCCGCTTGCCTGCCTGCCTGCTTACTACGTAGTACCTACCTACGTAGTACCGACTTACCTACCTACATACCTACCTATCAACATATTTACCTAACTACCTCCTACCTACATACCGATGCTTACTAGCATGGTTTCTGAGGAAAATGCAAATAATACCATGGACAGACAGAAAACCCAATGACCAAGTCCTACAAGAAACAGATGAAAATCGTACTCTGATTAGAGAAATTAGATGTAGACAGTCACAATATTTTTTGGCCACGTTATGAGAAGACATACATTGGAGAAATTGATAATAACTGGCAAGATTGAGGGGAAGAAAACACTGGAAAGACAGAGAAGTAAATACTTGAATTGCTTCGCCACGTGGTATGGTCGAGACAAGATCACTGAGCTGATCCACGACTCTGGTGATCGAGTGAGATGGCGAATCATGACCGGCCACACTTATCGGCATGGCACATGATGAATGAACTTACTTTAATGCAGGCAGGCAGGCATACTGACATACATATCATATTTATAATTATGTTAATACATACGTTCATACATACTTGCATACATACGTGCACACATGCATACACACTGACCTTCACACATACACATACATATTTAGGCACATACATACGTACATAATAAACATAATAAGACGCATATATGTATATACACACATACTTAGACACAGGTCAAATTCTTTATTTCCCATCAAATATATTTAAATGCACCGATATTATATTTAATAAAAAAAAAAAAAAAACAGCAATCTAAAATAAGCTACTCATATGGAGTTCCATAAATACAAGATATTGACTGTTGGATTTGCACAAATGGTGTTTATACAGTTTCTAGTGATCTGAGATTAATAAAAGTACCCTCATTAACATGTCATACGTAGTTTCAAAATTGGCAACAGTGAATAAAGTATACTAAAACAGAGGAGACAAATGGATGAGACCACAGGAAGACAAATAAAAGTAAACACCGGGTGTTGGAAATCAAACATAGAAACAAAGATTTTAAGATTGAAGGAAAGTAATATAAGGAAGATATAATGCATATATACGAGAATTATATGAGGGAGAAACAGCAGATTAACACAGTTACTTAGCAAGTCCAACAATTCTTTAAAAAAGTCGCTGACGCTCTCGAACATATAAAAGAAAAAGTGTTGCATATCCTTTACAGAACATCGCTGTCAACATCAGCATCTTTCAGCTGATTGTTGATTTATTGGCAAGATTACGCTCAGTAGTTTGCAATTGCTTTCTGAGCGGCCGGCTCACATACCCCGTAAGTTACCGACGCGATTCGAACCACTGCTGATTCTCACCGTCGTCACGTTACTTACGAGAGTATACGAGATTACGGAGAAAAGTTGCTAACCTCTAGGCCAGGTAGCCGGCTCTCGAACATATGAAGAAAGGAAATACAGCAGGGTCAGATGGAATCACAGTGGAAGAATTACAAATAGAAGTACTGGGAGAATTTGATGTAGAAAAATATTCACAAAATGTTGAATGATGTTTACGGCAGTGGATGTTTTCCGAGTGATATGATTAAATTTCTATTGAGTTGAGTCAAGAACCAACATCACATAATTCTGGACCTTCGCATACGTGCTCCATCATTATCATCTGCAACAGCCAGCGAAGAGCCCTAATACTAATGGTGTCAGTAGCAGGCAGTCTGATTATATGTTAGTCTGACCTTTCCTCGGAGTTTTGAGTGTCGTCCAGATTCTCTGGTCACTCACTGCAACATAAATCTCTCTCAATCTGTCCCCCTGTCCGATTCCCACCACACCAGCGTGTGGTGGGGAAAAATCGAACAAATTCTCTCTATGAATGGGAGCCTGCCACTCTGAACGAAGCATGCATGTCTTTACTTTCTATCATACTTTGTGAGTCTGTTACCATTACAACAAGCGTGTACTATTTGTATTCCAGTCAGCGGAACGCCGCTGTGACTTTCTCCACGTACATTCTCAGACTAGATGTTGTCGTATCATATGCCAGGCTCTCCTGCACCAAACAACGTTCACCAACGTTCGCCAGGAACCCTCAGGCCCTAATTTTTTACCTCTTAGCACAGCGCCATCCGTGCTGATGGTAGCGAATTGTCGTGGATCATTTGTTGCACCTCCCATTAAGTGCAGCCTGCTGGCCAATCCCTGAATTCCCGATCCAATGTTATTATGACACTGCAGGGATCTAGCTTGTACACTGGTATTCTGACCCTATCTTCTCATCATCCATGTTTTATCTTTTATCAGTATGTGGCCATTTTCTGTGTCCAGGGCTTCATGCAGAAGGTGTTCCGTATCTGCAACCACGAGGAAACATGACTTAGCCTGTCTGCAATCATGGGTATCGTATCCACACTAGCTTGTGCATCCCAGTATCACCTGCATAGCTTCATTCTGTATGAGCTCTAGTTTCACCAGCCGACTCTTTGTCACTATGAGGAGTCCCAATTCACACTTAATTACTGTGATTAAAATTTGTGTTTACAGTTCAACCTCCCCACCCCACCCTGACCCCTTTCCCTCCTCCGACCAGGAGAATGTGATTACGAAGATTTTCGTACAATCAACTCATAAACCATGAACATGCTACTAAGCTTCGATTCATAATTCTAATTAGAAGAACAAGATAGAAAATAAAAATGAAAATTGGTGAAGAATATATATATATATATATATATATATATATATATATATATATATATATATATATATATATATATATATATATAGAGAGAGAGAGAGAGAGAGAGAGAGAGAGAAAGAGAAATAGCGCGAAGTAATAATGATAGAGATCATAGAGAAACCATCCATCCATCCATCATGTGCCATGCCGATAAGCGTGGGCGGTCATGTTCTGCCATCTCACTCGATCACCAGAGTCGTGGATCAGCTCCGTGTTCCTGTCCTGACCATGCCACTCGGCCAAGCCATCCATACTTGTCAGTCTTCTCCCTTATCTCTTCCCCTCGATCATGCCAGTTGTCACCAAGTTCTCCGAGTAATTTCTTTTCATAACATGCCCAAAAAATTGTGACTGTCTACGTCTAATGACTCTAATCAGTTTACGATCTTCATTTTTTTCTTGAACGACTTGTTCATTGTTAATAGAGAAACCAGGAACACATATTTGAGATTAAAACACAAGTATAAACATTATACGCTAGGCAGATGATACAGTATTGATGGCGGAAAATGCAAAAGATCTACAGCAACTTTCGGGCATTGCAGTAACAGGGAGTGCAAAAAGAAGGACTCACCTTGAATATTAAGAAAATACAAACAATGGTTATATTAAAGACAAAAGTGTCATCAAAACATGAGATAATAATAGAAGTGAAAATATTTAATGAAGCTGATCAACATACATGCACATGACAGATGCACAACAGATATTAAGAGCAGAATATGGCAATCAATTAACAAAGATGGCCTGGATGAGGCTAATGAAACTAGAACATTAAATACAACTAGAAGAAAGAGGAAAGCGGCTTTCTTTGGCCATGTGATTTATTTGTTCGTTCACTCGCTTTGAACTCCAGTGTAGTCCATACATTTGCTCTACTCCTAGTGCTGTGATTTTTACATGATGATTAGTTTGTCCTATTACCAGTGTACCTCGCCATCAGGCGAACCCACTCCTACTTCTGAAGTACTTGTCCTTAAGTCAAGGGCGAGATGTCAACATTTTTAGTCCAACTGACCGGTGTAAGGGTTGAACCCGCTACCTCGGTATCAGCTCACTGTAAGTTTAAGAACGAACACACTTATCCATTCGGCCATGCTGACACTCTGGTCATGTGATGAGAAGAGAGGCATTCGAGAAAATCGTGATAACCGGAAAGATCAATGGGGGAAAAGGCAGATACAGATCAGGAGAAATGATGTTGGGTGGACTTATAAATTGGGGTGGATTATCAACAGATTTGATCTAGAACACAAAACACCGAGATGTGTAGAGAGACATGAACGCCAACGCCAGGTTAAACAGGGCATAATGATGATGAAATAGAGGAGATATGCTCATAATCTTCTTCTAGTCTAATTCGAGAGATGTCTCTTAGTAGTTGTGCCCTGGATCTGCAATAGCAGTAAAAACTATATGCATACATATTCTCGCATGAGCACAGTGGTGTGTCACTCAGCGTGCGTATATGCTTCTTTAGTCTGTTATGACATGTCCGAAGTCTTAAATTGATGACGTGACCTTTCCGGTCAAGAGAATCATGGTCATTGTTGGCCAGCTTCTGTTCCATTCTGGTATCTTGACAATTCTCTTGTTCTTATTGTATTTAAGTATGTTTCCTTCCTGTTCACATCCTCAACCTTTCATGACAAGCTCATCTGTTATTTTATTTCCAGGTACACCACAGTGTAACAATACCCGTTGTATTATAGTTTGCTTTTAGCAGCTAGCTTGTCAAGTTCTCTTCTCAAATATGGGAGTTTGCCATTCTTTAGCTGCTGCAGCACTGATAGAACAACTGTGAAAAAGACCGCCTGGGGAGAATCAGAGCCAGTGCATTGATAGTTTTGGCAGTTTACCCCAGGGCACTCTCTTTATACTTCACCTCGACACCGCAAGGTACAAGTGCAACATGATGAGATGAAATGAGATGAGACCCCAGCCTTTAATCTCTGCTGTGTAGTTGGAACATAATTTTTCGTGGGCATATCTTGCTTCATAGTTTTTTTGAAAAAAGACATAGATTCCTGCACTTCCATTTCTAACTGCATCCATTGCCGATCCATCAGTAAATACATGTATCTATGACTGTTGAAGGTAGTTATCTTAGTTCATACCTATAATGGCAGTTCGCTTTTGCAGATCGTTGTACTCAACTCCATTTGCGAAGCCTTTGATTGAAGCACAAGGTGTATATTTAATGACTGTGGGGTGTTTGAAAATATTGTCTTTCCAAGTTTTGTATTTATCTTTTATGTTTCAGGAACACCACAGAGGGTGAATACAAAACGTGGAAAAGCAACATTTATTAAAATCCCTACAGATTATGGTTTAATCTTTTCCTCTAGTGAAGAAAGCTACTTTGTTTTTTAGTGTACTAGCAATCCCGGAGCTTTGGAATGTGATCAACATCGAACAATTAGTATAATGAGCCGCATCACGAAGATTTTGGTAAGTATAAACATGCAAAGAGTTAGGAAGATAATACAACCCAAAATAGGAGAAGAGCAATGTGGGTTCGTAGAAGGTAAGGGTACACCAAATGGTGTATATATGCTAAGAACATTAATTCAGCGATCTATATAAGTAAATAAAGATCTACATCTTTGCTTTATTGACTATTCAAACACTTTCGATAAAGTAAGACATGTCAACATTATGAAAATGCTTGCAGATCTGCAAATTGATGGGAAAGACAGTAGACTTGTAAAAAAACATATTTTGGGAACAACAAGTTGCCATAAAGATTGATAATGAAGTAGGTTAGTATCAGCCTATTAGGAGAGGTGTGCGATAGGGATGTGTAATGTCTTTAGATCTTGTTTCCCTATACATTGAAAATATTTTCAGAAATTTAGAAGATATGTGAGGAATCACCATTGGGGAACATAAAATCAATGACATTAGATATGCGGATGATACAGTACTAACGGCAGACAACGAGTAGGATTTACAACATGTAGTTGAAGCCGTTGTTGCACACAGTGAACAATCTGGGTTAGAATTTAAAAAAGAATATAATTGAATTTTAAAAGGGTTACAAATTGGGCATGTAGGCCCGTCTTACAGTCGGCCCCTCCAATCACTCATCTTTCGTACATCAACAGCGCATGATACATTCACATGAAAAAAAACAACCTTTGTCAAATAAATGTTGTAAGCATAAATATTCCATATTATCATGTTATGTGGCACTACCCTTCTCCAACACAGACATCCCCCACCATCCCACACATGCATCTCTCACCCACTCACACATAACCCACCCATACCCACACCCCACCCACCACACATCCCTCCACTCACTCACACATCCCCTCACCAACCCAGACATCTCGCACCCACCCACACAAACATCTCTCATATAATCACCACCCACACACAACTCCCCAATCACAATACCCCAACCAACACAAACTCGCCCACACACACATGCTCCATCCACCCACCCACACACCCCCAACCACACACATATACCCCTCCAACACTCATCCCGCATCAACCCACAAACACATTCCTCACCCACGTACACATCACCCACCCATACCCACGCATCTTCCCATCCACACACACACACATCCCCACACACACATTTCCCTACCCACCCACACATTTCACATCCACCCACACACCTCACAAACCACACATACATCCCCACACACACACATTCCCCCACCCACCCACACACATCTCACACGCATACACACATCCAGCACTCCCCCTACACACGCCTCAACACACTCACCCACAAACACATCCCTCACCTACCAATACCCACACATCCCCACCCGCCAACACCCACACATACCACTACCCAACAACACCCACACAAACACACCAACCCAAACACAAATCCCCCTCCCACACATCCCTCACCCACCGACATATTCCCCACCCACAAACACCCCATCCATATATACATCCCTCCACCCACCCATACACCTCCCCACCTACCCACTCACACATCTCCCACCACACACACACACACACACATCCTCCACATGCACACATCTCCCCACCCACTCACATACACACATATCCCCGCACACACATCCTTCACTCACACACACTTCTCCCATACTCCCACACACATCTCCCACCCACACAGTCATCTCCCACCCACATACACATCTCCCACCCCATACACACCTCCGCCATCCCACACCCACCATTTGTAAGAAGAAGGATTATGGTCATTACTAGGAAGAAGGAAATACCACAAAATACCACATATACAAGTAAATGGGAATATTCTTAAACAAGAGCATCGGGACAATTTACTCAGAAAAGTCACATCTGATGAGACACGCCTTAAAGAGATTGGAAGAAGAGCTAGCCTTTTTCAAGGTGGAAAACATATTGATCAATAAAATGATTTGCGAAAAGAGAAAGAGCGCTGTAATGCTAAATAGAACCTACAACAGATAGCAGCGAACCGCCAGACAAGGAGAGCCATGACTTCTGCCCTATGCGCCGACTTAGGCTCAAGAGGAAAGACTAACTAACTAACTGTCTAACATAGAACCTGTACTTTTGTACGAATGTGAAGCGTGGACAATGAGCAGACAAATTGGAAAACATTTATTGGCTGTGGAAATGTGGTTTCCGAGGAGAATGCAAAGAATAGCATGGACAGAAAGAAAAATCAATGAGCAGGTAATACCAAAAAAAAAAAAAAAAAATGAAAAATGAAAACTGCAAACTGATAAAGGAAATTAGACATAGACAGTCACAATGTTTTGGTCACATCATGAGAAGAAATAAATTGGAGAACTTTGTGACAACTGGTAAGATTAAGCGGGAAAAACAAAGAGAAGGCAGAGAAGTAAATACCTGGATGGCTTTGCCAAGTGATAAGGTCGAGACAAGAACACAGATTTGATCCACACTATGGTAATCCTGTGAGATGGCGAAACATGACCGCCCACATTTATCGGCATGGCACATGATGATGAATAGATCAACTAATCTTGTCCGCATTTTATGTTTTTGCATACTGTCAGAGTCTAAAGTATTGCAGAGATGCAGTGACATCGTTACGCCCGCCAGGCGACTTAGTCCCCAGCCGGGATGCCGTAACTTCGTTACGCCCGCCAGGCGAGTATTAGTTACCTGCCTGCGAGGTTGCTGGCTGACGAGACGGCCAGCGGTCAGGCAAGGACAACACAAGACGCACGCAGGCCTCGTGAAGCCACTTCAGGTGGGGAGGCACGTTGCGAGCGATAGACAGACAGCTCTGGGACGTGGACTCGACTGGACGTATGATGAGAGAAAGGCGTTGTGTGGTTTCTGTGCCTGAAAGTCGAGTGCTAGTACATCTTGAGAGATAGACTGTGAGCTGTATTGTGTCTGTAAGTGTATTGTATAACTTATGTATTGTAATGATCATCGTATTGTATATGATCTGTAAATAAATCCATTGAACGTTGTGTCGGTGAGTCTCAAGTCAAATCACGTGGTACTTGTACTGTCTCACATGTGTTAGGTAAAACGAGCCAGGTTTAAGACCCTGACATGTGTGGACGTGGTGGCATTCGTCCGGCTTTGAAATGAACGTAGTTTAAGTGATTAACATTTCAACCTAGAGTTGTGAACTTAGAATTTTTGTCCAACTTTATTGTACATGTAAATGTGATCGTTGAAGGCTCATTTTGATATATATTATTACATTGTTTGAACATGGAGACTAGTTGTGAACGTAAAGTACATACATATTGTTTGATCTTGTAAACGTGTAAAACATCAGTGATTGTTGCACTTGTCACTGTTTTGACCTTGTCGACATTGTAAAGTTGTCGCCATTGTGACCTTGTCGCCATCTTGTAAACTTGATGTCTATATCCTTACTGAATGTCATCTTAATGTAAGTGATGTGTCATCAATGTTATAGAGTGTTGAGATATATTTAGATTGTCTTTGTGAATTGAGTTGTGGAAAGCAGAAAGTTTTGGAAAGAAAGTGACTTGTGTTTTGAAAAAAAAATTGTTGACTGACAACATTACGACCTACAATTACACCCAACGCCATACAAACCTAATCAAAACTTAGTGACAAGCAGGCACACCACATCAAATAGACGCTAATTTATTTCCTCCAAAAACAAAGCAGGTTTTCTGTGCCATCTGAAACCCTTGCCCGTAGAGGTCATTTGTGGTTCGAAGTAGCGACCCTACAGTTCCTAGCCCGATTTTCAACCGTTCTTCACCGCATCCAGTACACTTGAGTATATTTTTCTTTTCATATACTTTCGGATGCAAATTTAGGCACATATTGTCAATAGAACACAATTGTAAATTGTTCACTTTACTAACCACTTGTAACCAATTGTGTGGCTGGTATTTCATTGCCATTTTCCATCATGTCGTCATTAAATGATTTCATCGATATGGGGTTAAAGTTAAAGTTAGCAGGTGATGAGTTGACAAAGTGGAGTGAAACTAAATACTCTGAACACCTTTGTGAGAAAGCTAATGAACGCGATGAAAGAGCGGCGGAAAGAGCTGCCAAGCAGGTAGAGGCAGAAACAGCCGTAAAGCAAGCAGAGATAGCAGCTCAAATTAAACGAGAAGAATTGGAAGTGCAATTAAAAATCAAGCAACTTGATACTGAGACTGCCATTAACAAAGAGTCTAAGAAATCTGAGAGACTGGAGAAAGAAAACCAGTACAAGAAATACCAAGGTATCGTACGAAATTATACCTTGGGTGACTGCATTGCAGCCTTTACCCAAAATATTGAGACTTTAATGGACCATCACCAGGTTCGACTGTCTGAATGGAATATTATTTATATGAGGAGTTTATCAGGGGAGCCTCTTAACGTCATTGAGACTATCCCCAAAGACCTCAGTAAAGATTACCATTATCTAAAATCAAAGATTATGGCACATTTTATGTTAGATGAGGCAGGTTACAGAGAACAATTCAGTAAGTTGAGCCCAAAACCGACTCAAACGTTCTCTGACTACCTCTGCTTAGTCCGAGATATATTTACCAAATGGACTTTAGCAGCTAAAATTGATAAAAACTATCAAAAGTTAGAAGATCTGATCATCAGAGATAAAATCATTTCATCCATTCCATCAGCATTTTCAAAATTTTTGCAAGAGAATGAATGCACTAGTGTAGATGAGATTGAGAGACGTGGTTCGGCTTATTACACAGCCAACAAACATTGTTTTGCCGGTGAAGCTACTGATACAAATTTTGTAGCATCGGCTAACTATGACAAACCCTATAATAGGCAAAAACCTCATAAGCCTACATCTGAGAAGTACAATCACTGTAGATATTGTAAAATTTCACACCATCAAGGTGAGATGTGTGACAAGAACCCCGCATATCATACTTATCTACAAAACATGGTAAACAGACAAGATAAGGAGCGTAGATCCTTTAGAAATTTGCGTAAATGTTTCCTCTGTAAGGTGTATGGACATTATCGCCATGATTGTAAAGGTAGGCAAATGACCAACAAAGCAAATGCCGCCTTATTTGATAGTTCATCATCAGATGAAGAACAATCAGAGAAACATCCTGTGAACTCAGCACAGGCTTTTGATATGTTTAACGCAAATAAATGTACTGTTTGTAATACCTGTTATGAAGATGGCATTTTAACATGCGGCCACTCCATTCCTATTGCCAATGAAGAAGCTAATTTGGTAGTAAATTCCAAAGGCAGGATAAACATCCATCACGGATATGTGAATGGCAAGTCTGCTACAGTCCTTCGGGACACGGGAAGTTCACTTATTGGTCTAAAGAGAACGTTCATAATGCCTACAGACTATACAGGCAGGCACGTAACATGCAGAACATTCTCTGGCACTATTGAAACGTACCCACTAGCATGGGCATATATTCAAACACCTTTCCTCACTGCGAAAGTAAAATGCGCTGCATTAACAAGCCCGGTGTGTGATATTATAATTGGAAATTTACCAGAGGTGAATGATATGCCTCATGACATAACATCTCTTTGCATTGATGATATCATAACATCACCATCAAATGTCATCATTGAAAATGTTACATCACCTAATGAATGTATGGTAGCTAATGTAGCACTAAGATCTCATGACATCATTGATAACACTGTTTCATCACCATCTGATATCATTGAATGTGTGAACGCAGTAACCAGATCTACTGCTAGAGTGCAAGATGAAATTAACCAAACTGAGGCTATACAAATGCTTAGCCCAGTATCACTACCTCCTAAAACCATGAAAGAGACTTTTGTAACAGCTCAAAAGGCTGATCCTTCATTGTCGAAATATTTTAATCTGATCGGCCAAAAGCCAAAGGTAACCAAAAATGCAAAATGGCATTTTGCTTTGAAAAATTGTATCCTCACCAGGTATTATACCAGAGGTGACAACACAACAGAGCAAACTGTTTTGCCAACTGATTATCGTAAGCAAGCCTTACATCTTGCCCATGATATACCTCTTGCAGGGCATATGGCATACGCTAAGACCAGAGCCAGATTATTAACACAGTTTCATTGGCCCAAATTCTGCACTGACATTAAACAGTATTGCAGAAGTTGTGACATCTGCCAAAAACTTGTAAAGAAAGGTAAACACCCACAGGCAAAGTTACAAGTTACTGACTTAGCCAGTCGACCTTTTGAGAAAATATTTGTCGACATAGTGGGCCCTCTTAATCAGACAACAACTAGAGGGAATAAATATATTTTAACCATCATTGATCAATGTAGCCGCTGGCCGGAAGCGATTCCGCTAAAGAACATAATTGCCAATGATATAAATTATAATGGAAGTTTTCTTCCATATATTTTCACGGATAGGATTTCCAGACACTATCCAATCAGATAGGGGAACTCAGTTTAGCGCCGCATCTACTCAAGCTTTCACCAAAATGTTAGGAGTGAAGCAATGTTTCAATTCCCCGTACCATCCTCACTCGAGTGGGATAACAGAAAAATTTACCGGCGATTTAAAGCACATGCTTGCTAAAGTCACGCAAGAGCATCCCAATAACTGGGACGTATATTTACCTGCTATTCTTTTTGCTTATCGCGAGGTGCCACATTCTAGTACAGGTTTCTCTCCTTTTGAACTTATCTATGGTGCCAAACCACGTGGCCCATTAAGTATCTATCATCAAATGTTAACTGACTCCACTCCAGTACTTAAACTCATATCATCATACGTATACGTTACATCATTGCGTGAAAGATTCATCAAATCTTGAATAATTGCAAAGAATGCACTAAAATTATCTGGTGCTACTTATAGACAATATGCTGACAAAGGTAACAGGACAATAACGTTGACACCTGGACAGGACGTTCTTCTTCTCCTACCTAGTGACAGACACTTATTGACTGATTCTTGGCAAGGACCATTTAAAGTGACAAGACAGATTTCACCTGTAGACTATGAGATTCAAATAAAAGACAAACACAAAATATTCCACGTCAATATGCTAAGACCATATTATAACAGAGACAACGAACAAGACGATACAACAGCCTGTACAGTGATAATAGACCATGAAGATGACGAGGCTAGTGACGAAATTCCAACACCTGCATTAGACACGACAAACTGCTTGAAGGAAATTAAAATCAACCCAAAGTTAACTCAAGCAGAAACAGACAGTTGCAAACATCTCATACAACAGTACAACACCATCTTCTCCAACAACCCAGGACAAACAGAATTAGTACAACATCACATCACACTCACGTCAAATACACCCATAAAATGCAGACCATACACCATTCCATTGCATTACAAAGAAAACTTACATCAGGAGATCATCAACTTAGAGAAAAACAACATCATAAGACGATCCCAATCAGATTTCTCATCTCCAATGGTCATAGTACGCAAAAAGGACAACACGATAAGACTCTGTGTCGACTATAGGAAACTAAATAAGATAACTCTTTTAGATCTGGAGCCAATGGCAAACTCAGAAGATCTACTGACAGAACTGACAGACACTAGGTTCTTTACGAAGGTAGACATGACTAAAGGTTACTGGCAAATAGCGGTAGACGAACAGAGCAGACATCTGACAGCATTTGCCACACCTTGGGGACTGTACGAATGGTGCAAACTTCCATTTGGGCTTGTCAATGCCCCAGCGACATTCGTACGTATGACACGACTGTTACTAGTAGATATACCGAACATAATTTGCTATATAGACGACATTTGTGTTCACACAAAGACGATGACAGACCACATAAAGACATTAGAACAGACATTTGAACGCATTAGACAGCACGGACTGACGGTAAAGCCTGCAAAAGTAGACATAGCCTATCAGGAAATATCCTTCTTGGGGTACAAAATATCCAATGGCTTTGTCACGACAGACGATAACATTGTGTTCAAGATACTAAAACTCTCACTTCCGACTACGAAAAAGCAAGTCAGAAGTTTGTTGGGACTTATAAATTATTATAGGCAGTTCATACCTGATTTTTCTGAACTGACCGAAGTATTTACTAACCTACTAACAAAAGATCAACCTGAGAAAATTGTAAACAATGAATGCCTAAAATTTGCATTCCAGAAAGTATTATCGTATTTTTCTGATAATAGCTTATACAATCCCATTCTAAAATTGCCCAATTTACAAATCGATTTCAGATTACGCACTGACGCGAGCTCCGTGGCGATTGGAGCAGTCTTGTTTCAAGAGCACAATAACATCCTTCATCCTGTGTACTTTGTCTCCAGGAAATTGAAACCGAGAGAACGGGCTTGGTCAATACCTCAGTTGGAAGCCCTAGCTCTAGTGGTGGGTATAACTAAATTGTCCAGATTCCTCCTAGGACGCCATTTTATTGTGGAGTCTGACAGTAGTCCATTGCGATTTATCAATTCAGGTGTACCTTCAAACCAAATGGTAGCGCGCTGGTCTCTTAAGCTCCAAGATTACAGCTTCGAGGTTCGACATATCCCAGGCAGAACCAACACGATTGCCGATCTTTTGTCCCGTTGTCCGACCGACCCAGTGAGCACCAATGTCAGATCAACACAGCCATCCATCAGTGAATATTGTTTTTCATTCACGAAAGCTGTGTATGTCTACAATGTGATGTGATAGGGTTTATTCCCAATATATATAGTTTTCTTATTTTACTAATTAATGTAGTGATTGTCGTGTATAATTGTGTAGTGTGTGGTAGAAAGCGAACTTTATTAATTGTATATATATTACGAAACAAGAACAGTGCCACATTCGCTCAAAACTTACCATAAGCGAACGATCCAATTTAACAGTGGTATCTGCGTTTGGAACATTACAGTGATATTTTAAATCCGTGTGTGAAAGCGTGACCTGAACATTGACATCTACACCACTGCAGTCAATCGAAATCCAGAAGTTTTTTTCCAGTGAAACAACCAACACATGAACGATCAGAACATTGTACATTCCGTAACTACATCAGACCGGAACAAGTGTGTTCTATAAGTTTCAACATCAGCTGTTCGTGTGTACTTCCGGATTAGTTAGAAATTTAATTCAAAATTAGCAGACGACAAACAAAAGTTTAAAAAGCTATGACGTTTCTAAAATCTTTAGGAATTAACAATTTTGAATACACGAATTGTGTATTAATATTTTTTATTTAGTGTAATCTTAGAATCATATCTTGATTAATTTATTCATACTATCGACATTTTTTTCGCTAGTATGGAGAAACATCAAGCTATGACGCTGAGAAATAGAATAGTTATTGTAAAATATTATATTTTATAAATTTTGAAGTTATTCCCCTTTCATTTAATTGTTATTACATCATTACACCAAGGGCGATAAGTTGAAATGTATACGATTATGTGTTGTATATAAATAACCATGTTGTTGCCAGATTGTTAACACACCAAGAAGCCATCTACTGGGCATGGTAGAGTGTTACCGACATTGCAGACCAACACAAGAGCTCCTGGCCAAATGAGGTCAGGGTTTGAGCGTTTAATGCGACTTATATAAAGCCGTATTTCGGTCTAGCCAGATGGTTTTTGTTTCAAAAAACCATATTATTACTTTTTCTTTGGAGGCTGCGAGGTATTTGCTTGGGAAGCTGTTACTACCGATCTGACTGGGTCAATAATGCAATTAAGGTAATCAGCCATCGAGAGGATGAAACTTGACAAGTGTTAAAGGTTGAACACCACATGTCTTTAAATACAACTTCCATTTCTTATGTGTTTCTATGCCAAGATGTGTATTCCTATGTATTGCTATGCCAATGTATATAACAACTGAAGGGTAGACTCTGACAAGGTTAAAATATTAACCCAGTATGTACATATAGTATACATGAAAGATGACATCTGTCATGAAGATGCCCCGGGGGAGCATGTCAGAGTCTAAAGTATTGCAGAGATGCAGTGACATCGTTACGCCCGCCAGGCGACTTAGTCCCCAGTCGGGATGCCGTAACTTCGTTACGCCCGCCAGGCGAGTATTAGTTACCTGCCTGCGAGGTTGCTGGCTGACGAGACGGCCAGCGGTCAGGCAAGGACAACACAAGACGCACGCAGGCCTCGTGAAGCCACTTCAGGTGGGGAGGAACGTTGCGAGCGATAGACAGACAGCTCTGGGACGTGGACTCGACTGGACGTATGATGAGAGAAAGGCGTTGTGTGGTTTCTGTGCCTGAAAGTCGAGTGCTAGTACATCTTGAGAGATAGACTGTGAGCTGTATTGTGTCTGTAAGTGTATTGTATAACTTATGTATTGTAATGATCATCGTATTGTATATGATCTGTAAATAAATCCATTGAACGTTGTGTCGGTGAGTCTCAAGTCAAATCACGTGGTACTTGTACTGTCTCACATGTGTTAGGTAAAACGAGCCAGGTTTAAGACCCTGACAATACTATAGGATATATTTTTAACGACTGTGGAATCTTTTGAAAATATTGCCGATCCAAACTCTGTATTCATCCCCAGTGGGTTTCATGCAACACTAAAGGTAAATACAAAACTTGGAAAGGCAATATTTGAAAAACAAAAACAAAAAAACCCACAGTCATTAAACATAAACCCTGCATTGGACGTTTCCTTCTTTATCATAATTTTAGTTTCTCTTCTATAGGATAGTGACTCTACTGTTGTTACGTTTCACATCTCTAGAATACGTGTTATTTTTCAATGGCTGCGGTAATGATATCAACTGCGCTCCACCAATTGTCTGCAGGTGAGAATGTGCAGATAATCATAACAGCGTTAAAGCAAACTCCAAGTATCGTCTAATTGTTTCATTATACACTTTATTTTGAGTTCTTTTATTTGCTCCATAATTTGTGATTGTTTGTATTTGTGTCTCATGTCTAATTTCTCTATACTTTAATGCATTTCTGACTGTCTTTATATCTGGTTATTTGTCAGCAATCTGCTTAACTACGCTTCTGTCTGGGTTTAAACATGATTGCGTGAATCGCCTTTCAAGCAACTTCACGACTGCTGCATGGTTGAGGTTTATGATGTGGCTATGTTTTTCTCTAACCCAAGAACCGACAGGTAGAGATTGAGCACCCTACTGTTACAGATGTAGGACAAGAAGATGAACACGCCCTGAAGACCATTCAACCCAATGGCGATAAAACGTAGAGGATCATTGTCCGTGGCTTCAGAAAGCACAGAAAGAATCCAGAAAATACCCGTCATGGATGACAGTTTAATGTAGATGTATAGATTACTACGATCGTCTTTCCTGAACTCGCGAGTCTGCATTTTACGAACATTGTAGATTTTGATAATTGTGATTAAGAAAAATATGAAGTTGAGTAGAAGTATCAAACATAGAGGAGCGACAAGAGTGCTTACAAGTATGGTTTGAGAGTCTATAAAGCAAGAAGCGCTTCCGTATCCAATAAACTGTTCCCCAGAGATGGTGTAGCTTGTTGCAATAACTCCAGCAACAGTTAGACCAGGAATTACAGAACACGCAACTACTCGTCTGATCACATAGGTCATTTCTGAGTTGGCCGTAGATTGAATGCTCCGAGCTTTAGCAGAAAAGACACAGAACATGTGGAAGCAACAAGTAAAGCACCAACAGAACATAGACAGCCATAAAAAGTGAGTACAGACGGCGAGGATAGTACAAAAGTTGCTAGTTTCTGGAACGTGGGAAGTGGCCAGCAAGGATAACTGAGCCATTAAAAGGCTTAAACACAAGAACATGTTGTTCTTTCCGGCGATATTTCGCAGCACAGGGAACAGGAAATACGTCATTAATGTGATGGCTAAACAAATGATTGATGAAATGATGCATACCAAAGTTAATATATACAAAGACATTTTAACCAAGCTATTGTTAATAACCTCGCCGCTAACTAAGTTCTTAGTATGTAGCAATTCATGACATATTCGCATTGTCCCATCGTCATCTATCGACACCATGTTTAGTTCAGCTCCTTCGGAAAGAGTTACTCTGGCGTCCTTAAAGTACAAAGTAATGGTAGAGCTCTGAGGTCCAGTTGTGAAGTTGTCCTGAAACAAATAATCTGTGTCATTAAACTGCACAAAAGCACAGTTCAGATGAGGCTCAATTATTATAGCTTGTTGTATACTTGTATACTTCTCTTCAACGTCATAGAAACTTTTGGCACTAGAAGGTAAGGAGGATTTATGTGACAATATTCCTGTGTCAGTATTGGTATAGTTTGGGTCATTTCGCTTCCTGTGTGGGTATAACATGGGTATTAATGTCAAAGTTGTGTTTGTGTCGGTATCAAGAGTTAAGTTGTTTAGGATAAGTTCTCGTATAATATATGTTTCAAATTGGTCTCGATCCACAAATTCAGTACCTATAATAACACCATCGATGATGAACCAACTGATTTGAAATGCACGAGATGTGTTCATCAGTTCATGAGTTGCATTTATTCTAGTTGGAAAAGTTTCCTCTGAGAATACGCTGGTTAGCGTGATTTGAAAAGTGAAATACATCATCACCTGCTTAATCATGTTGCTAAACAGTTTGACATATTTCCTATGCAAGTTTACAAGCTTTCTTGACTTCTTCGCTAATGGAATAGTAGGTATATAGTAGATGTGCAGTCTATACACCAATCCACGTATCAGACTGAACGCAGTGGAGCAGTTTCTGTTGGTTAGAATCTTGCCTGGACTACATAACAAGGGCAACAATCTGCTATCTTGTCTGGTCCAGTGTCTGTCTTGAGAACACTTCACAACATTGCGGTTATGCGATGTCGCACCTCGTTTAGAGCCAAAGTTTAATAAAACCGAAAATGGTAAGCGTATTTCAGATTTACCTTCTTCAATGTTCATATCACATGTTTCTAGTTCCATTTGTACTTCAGGTTCAGCTGCTTCCGTAGGCATTTCATTTGTATCTATTTGCGTACTTTTAGCAAAACGCCACACATCCGTTCCTGCATATTCTATTCCTATCACATCGAATTTATTACATCGTTTGCAAGTTGGCATGTTGCACGCAGCACAGAATATGTTTTTATACATTGTATGGCCCCAGTCTCTGGAAGCGTGAACGCGGTTTGGAATACCAGAAATATCTGCACAAGCTTTGACAATGTACTCATCATATTCATCCCATTCACCAGTCACATTGCATGTGTCAAAGACAGAACCGTCAAACCACAGACTGCCGCAGGTGTATGACTTTAGACCAGCTGGTGGCGTCTGGAAGGTGTAGCAATCAGAATCTGAAGCCAGACTGAGCCTTAGTAACTCTCGCGGAGTTCTTGACGGGTAAACTCCCATAAAGTGACTGCATTCCACTGATAGATTCCAAGGTGTCAACTGCAGAATAGAAAGTAACATATATGTATGTAGCGTGTGGAATGTGTTGCATTAAATCTCGACACATGATGGTTAAGGCGAGCATTATGATAGACAACGGATAGCACTTTTTCTAATCTGACGCACACAATGGCGTGTTTTACCCTCCACAGTAGTAAGGGATGTTGTTATGGGACCGAAAATGAGGTTGGCAACATCAGATAAATCCTTTTTTACGGGGTTACCAAAGTCATAGACAACGTCACAAAAGTGGACCTCATTTTTGAATTTTTGGCAAGTATTTTCTTGGGTCCGGCTGACTACTTCCGGTGACTTCCGGTGACTTCCGGTGTCTCCCGGGGCATGCGCCCACCCTCGGTACCCCCAGATACCTCCTCCGGCCACCTTCGCTTCCCCCGACAGCCGCCGAGACCATTCAAAGACATCGAGGCAAGCCCTGGGCATGTGGTATACTTATATAGATAGATGGGTTCAAGTCCCAGTCTACATGAGTGGGTGTATGTGTGTGCTTGTGTGTGTACGGGGTAAGCCGATGTGAGGGGCGCGAGGGAATGGGCCCCTACCCTGTATATTAGCCTTTGCCCCACAATAGGGGCCACCAACCCATGCCTACTAAGAGGAAATGGAGAGTGGTGAGCCACAAGGTCCTGTCCTGATCAAATTTAGTATAAACTACACTTTAATATAGCCAGAAGATCACTTGGGCATATTCAGCTTTAGGAAAAAATACTGAATACAGAATACGGCTAATAATTCTATATACGGGAATATTGCCACAATTAATAAACACGTAATAAAATATACACAGTCTGTGCTTTAAAAAGGCATAATAACTTTTACCTATGGCGTAACGAATGTAACTGATAAGACCAATTTGCGCTGTAAATGGCCGTTCACAGTGGGTGCATGTGAACACGTGGTCATTTCCACCATCATGCACCATCTTACGTCTCATATGCTCGGTGTGACTTATCTGCAATGGTTTTCTCTGTATTTATTCCATTTCTGATGTTTGCCCTCCATGCAACACGTTCAGCGGCGACTTGCTCCCAATGTGCATTATCAATGCCTGAATAACATATAGACAGTGATTAATTCTAGAGAACATACCACTAGAGACCTGTCTCAATAGTATACACTCAATTAAATTAACATAATCAGCGAAATGTGCAAATTAATCAATAAAATAATATTTCGTAACAATAACGCCAGTTATTCCCCTTCCATATTTTGGAAATAGTTGTGTCCCCTTGATAACGACAAACATGGGGTATGTCATGTGCGCTTGGTGTAGTATCGCAGTAACAGAGTAACGCACCGTAGTGATCTTTTGAATATAATGGTTTTAAATGGCGCTGAATCACATGAGCTTATTGCCAAATGTATAAACAAATAATGTAAGGTACTTTGCTTTGGTACCAATGAAGTATTCACATGTAAAGTTGCGTAAATATGAACAGACAATCAACAAATAGTGTCAGAAACTGCCCCTCATCCACGGCGGTCTGCGCGTATAGTGACAAATATGCTTTAGTTTGCAGTAATCGCACAAAAGCGGTAATAACTGTATCAGCGAGGCAAGCTCCGGGCATGTCATGTGAGGCAAGCTCCAGACATGTCTTTAGCTCTAAAAATTAGCTTACTATCGCAGAATACCATTCAGACATTAATAAGGTAATTTAGGTCATTATTAGACGCACTAGAAAACTGTGATGACAATTCGAAAGCATGTGAGGCAAGCCCTGCGTATGTCATGCGAATCATGCTCAAGACATGTCTTTAGCTCTAACAATTAGTATACTATCTCAGAATACCACTCATACATTAATAAAGTACCTTACGTCATTGCCAGAAGCACTACAAAAACTGTGACGACAAAACGAAAGCTTGCGAGACAAGACCCAAACATGTCATGCGAGGCAAGCCCCGAGCATGTCAATTCACCAAGGGATGCAACCCATGAATAACAATGACGGGATCACTGCAGTTCTTTCCCTTTGTATAATAAACAAACCAAACAAGGATATAAAATAATTGTGGCAATATACCCGTATACAGAATTATTAGCCGTATTCTCTATTCAGTCTTGTTTCCTAAAGCTGAATATGCCTAAGCGATAATCTGGCTAGATCAAAGTGAAGTTTATACTAAATTTGATCAGGCCAGGACCTTGTGGCTCACCACTATCCATTTCCTCTTTGTAAGGATGGGTTGGTGGCCCCTATTATGGGGCAAAGGTTAATATCCGGGGTAGGGGCCCATTTCCTCGCGCCCCTCACATCGGCCTATTTCGTACACACACAAACACACACACACCCACTCCCATAGACTGGGACTCAAACCCATGTGCCCGGCGACTAGTTGGTCTACTTTGTAAATAGGTATACCACATGCCCGGGGCTTGCCTCGCTGTCTTTGAATGGTCTCGGAAGCGGTCGGGGGAAGCGGAGGTGGCAGGCGAAGGAATATGGGGGTAACGAGGGTGGGCGCGTGCCCCGAGTGACACCGGAAGTCACCGGAAATCAACCGGAAGTAGTCAGACGGACCCAAGAAAATACCCGCCAAAAATTCAAAAACGAGGCTCGCTTTTTTGACGTTTTCCATGAGTTGGTAACCCCGTAAAGAAGGATTTATCTGAGGCTGCCAACCTCATTTTCGGTCCCATTTCAACATCTCTTACTACTCTCTACTCCTCTCTGTCAAAGCTAATTGTTATTTATCTAGAATTAGTTATTTATCCACATGCAACAGTCAGCCCAGCGCTGCTTGAAGTAGTAGCACGCGCATGCACTACGCTTGCGATCTAAGCGAAGGAGTGAAAAAAAAAAAAATATAAATAATAATATAACAAATAAATACATACATACACATATACAAATAAATACATACATACACATATACAAATAAATACATACATACACATATACAAATAAATACATACATACACATATACAAATAAATACATACATACACATATACAAATAAATACATACATACACATATACAAATAAATACATACATACACATATACAAATAAATACATACATACACATATACAAATAAATACATACATACACATATACAAATAAATACATACATACACATATACAAATAAATACATACATACACATATACAAATAAATACATATATACACATATACAAATAAATACATACATACACATATACAAATAAATACATACATACACATATACAAATAAATACATACATACACATATACAAATAAATACATACATACACATATACAAATAAATACATACATACACATATACAAATAAATACATACATACACATATACAAATAAATACATACATACACATATACAAATAAATACATACATACACATATACAAATAAATACATACATACACATATACAAATAAATACATACATACACATATACAAATAAATACATAAAGAAATGAGCAACGAAACCTGATGACATGAGGTGGGGAGATAAATTATCAAATGTCTTGCTGATAATGATATCAATTAGGGGAGTCAACTATATTTGTTTGTTTGTGTATCCTTTACAGGACATCGATGTCAACATCGGCATCTTTCAGCTGATTGTTGATTTCTTGGCAAGATTAAGCTCAGTAGTTTGCCATTGCTTTCTGACCGGCTCACATACCCCTAAGTTACCGACGCGGATCGAACCGCTATCGATTCTCGCCGTCGTCACGTTACTCCACGAGAGTATACGGGATTGCGGAGAAAGTCGCTAATTCCTTGGCCAAGAAGACCGGCAGTCAACTATATAAAAGGGGGATTATAGGCAAACTGATGCAAAGAGTAGAAAGCAGAAGTAAAACTGAGATTATACGCAAACTGATGGAAATGTTATTATATTTCTCTTTCTGTTATTTCTTGTTAATATTTAATCAAGTTGTCTTTTGGTGTCTTGTTCGAACAATTTGTTGTATATTTGAGTCTTTGTGTTTATAAAATACTAGCTGACCCGGCCCGGCTTCGCCCAGGCCCTGGTGGGGAGCATCTCATTTAATTCATATAAGTAGTCATATAAGTTCTCGTTCCCGTTACCGACTATCTGTCTGTCTGTCTGTCTGTCTGTCTGTCTGTCTGTCTGTCTGTCTGTCTGTCTGTCTGTCTGTCTGTCTGTCTGTCTGTCTGTCTGTCTGTCTGTCTGTCTGTCTGTCTGTCTGTCTGTTTGTCTATCTATCTATCTCTGTCTGTCTGTATGTCTGTCTGTCTGTCTGTCTAATAGACCCATCCCTCTGTCTCTCCCTCCGTCTATCCCTCCCTCCCTCCCTCCCTCCCTGTCTGTTTGTCTATCTATCTATCTATCTATCTATCTATCTATCTATCTATCTATCTATCTATCTATCTATCTATCTGTCTGTCTGTCTGTCTGTCTGTCTGTCTGTCTGCCTGACCCGGCCCGGCTTCGCCCAGTCCCTGGTGGGGAGCATCTCATTTAATTCATATAAGTAGTCATATAAGTTCTCGTTCCCGTTACCGACTATCTGTCTGTCTGTCTGTCTGTCTGTCTGTCTGTCTGTCTGTCTGTCTGTCTGTCTGTCTGTCTGTGTCTGTCAGTCTGTTTGTCTATCTATCTATCTATCTATGTCTGTCTGTCTGTCTGTCTAATAGACCCATCCCTCTGTCTCTCCCTCCGTCTATCCCTCCCTCCCTCCCTCCCTGTCTGTTTATCTATCTATCTATCTATCTATCTATCTATCTATCTATCTATCTATCTATCTATCTATCTATCTATCTATCTATCCATCTATCTGTCTGTCTATCTATCTATCTATCTATCTATCTATCTATCTATCTATCTATCTATCTATCTATCTATCTATCTATCTATCTATCTGTCTGTCTGTCTGTCTGTCTGTCTGTCTGTCTGTCTGTCTGTCTGTCTGTCTGTCTGTCTGCCTGACCCTGCCCGGGTTCGCCCAGTCACTGGTGTGGAGCATCTCATTTAATTCTTAGTAGGTAAGAATCCGCTCTGCCTTCAAAATGTTATTGACGTGAAGATTTTCTTCCTGCAGCTGCTTCTGTATTTGTTGATCAGTAAGCTCCATTTTTAGCCGCTTGACCACCCATCTGATTCTGGTGTCTTGGTCCTCCTTCCTCTCACAAGTTTTTGTGTTCGTCTGTGGGTAGTCGTAGCTCTTCTTATTGGTAGTTTCATTGACTGTAGGTTCAGATACTTTATTACAGCTTGTATGCAGACTCTCCAAAGGCAGGTTCGTCTTCTTGATAGTCTGGTCGGTTTTCTCACTATGCATCTTGGAAGCTGCTTGTTTCTTTGTGCTACTACGACGTGCCATTTTCCCCCCGTATCAGGCTGCTTGAAATGTGTAAGGCGTCTTGGCTTGATAGCGCTGAGAAGTGCTGTCAAGCGAATCGTGCCGATATGATGGCGGAAAACACTAAAGACGCGATGATATTGTTCAACATCTTTTAGATAACTTCTTAAGTATAGAAAGATGAGTTACAATGTTATGCATTATGCATTATTTTTATGTAAACTTTGAAAATGTCTAAAAGATTGTATCATTATTTATTATAACTCATATGCCGGTACATAACTATAGACAAAGAGTTTATAAATCTTTGAAAACGATACAACAATATGACTATAAGTTATACAACAATGTTATTAAAAGTTATGCCCCTTGAAATAACTTTTTCTAGAGTTAAGTCCCTTTGCTATATATAAATTTTAATGAAAAATGAAAAATGAAATAATACTGAGTAAGCAGGCGATTTCACACTAAAAAAATATCACAGTTGGCAGCTCTGGAATGAAAGAAAGACGTGTAGAAAATTTCATCTCAATCGGATGGGCCGTTAGCGAAAAAATAAAGGACATACATATATATTTACATGCATACACTTTGTTTTATATATATAGATATTTGTTATATTAATGTCGTGTTGGCTGCATAGCTCTATCAATCTACTTCCATTGTCTTTTCTTTCTTTGTGTTGGTCTCTAAATGTTCCAAGATGTTTCTCTATGTCCGTTCTGTTACGCCCTAGTCTTGCATTATGCGACAGCGGCCACCTTCCTGGCAACAGCTGTGAGAGGCTGGCTAAACCAGGCGTAGCCGATTTGGTGTCAAACCAAGCGGTGAACTAGGGTATGCCTACCCAGCATGTGATGACATGATTCGGCAGACTGCGCAGATGAAATCACTGATGATTCAAGGCACATTTGAATGACCCGAAGTCAACATAAAAAAAGGTGCCTTCAACAACATTTGGAAAGTAGTGCAGCAGAAACTTCGGCACATGCGGGACTCCTGGCTGAGCAACAAAGCTGATGAAATTCAATGCTTTGCTGACAGACATGATATGAAAAACTTCTACGACTCACTGAAAGCGGTCTACGGTACTCCATCACCAGGCATAGTTCCCCTCCTCAGTACAGATGGGGGAACATTGGTCACCGATAAGAAAGAAATCCTTCAATGCGGGGCAGAGCATTTCAGCAGCATCTTAAATGCAACTTCCTTCTTCGAAGATGAAATCATCAACTGCCTTCCTCAAGTTCCCACTAATAATACACTTGATGACCTGCCAACCATAGTGGAACTAAACAAAGCCATCCAGCAACTATCCGGTGGGAAGGCGCCTGGTCCTGACTCCATCCCAGCAGAGATATACAAGGCAGGTGGGCCGGTCCTAATAGAGCAGCTTCACTAAGTCTTTACAAACATATGGGTGAACGAGACCATGCCACACGATTTCAAGGACGCATCAATAGACCACCTTTGCAAACGTAAAGGAAACCGCCAATCATGTGACAACCACCGAGGAATCTCCTTGCTCTCAATCACAGGGAAGATACTCGCCAGAATTCTTCTCAAAGTGTTGTGGACCAATTCACCTATCTTAGCAGCACTGTGTCACAAGCTGCCACAGTTGATGACGAAGTGAATGCAAGAATCTCCAAGGCCAGCGCTGTCTTTGGCAGACTGTACAAGAATGTATGGGACAGAAATGGAATAAGTCTGCAAACAAAGCTGAAAGTCTACAAAGCAGTTGCATTATCCACATTGCCATAATACCTTTGAAACCTGGACTGTTTATCAGCGACATGCTAGGAAATTAAACCACTTCCACACAGTCTGCCTTAGGAAGCTATGGAAGATTAAATGGCAAGACAAGATTCCAGTCACTGAAGTTCTAGAAAGAGCGTCCATGCCCAGTTTCCATACTCTACTAATGAAAAATCAGATTCACTGGGCTGGTCACTCAACTCGTATGCCAGATCACAGGCCCCCTAAATAAATTTTTTTTACGGTGAGCTGCGTTGTGGTAAACGCTTCCAAGGCGGCCAGAGGTAACGCTTTTAAGACGATCTGAAAATCTCACTGAAAGCTTTTGATTTTCATTTTGAGACCTAGGAGACTGCAGCTAAAGAACGTAATTCGTGATGTGTATTATTACATAAGGGTGCAGTCACTTGTGAAGCAACCAGGACTGCAAGCGCTGTGAAGGAAAGTCTATACAGAAAAACCACTGCAGGAGATCCTCCTCCTGGAACGTCAAGCATTCTTCGCCAATATTCTCAAAGAACATTTCGAGCCAAAATAGGCCTTATCAGCCATCTTAGAACTCGTGGCTCCATACTTTCAACCCCACTGGATGAAATGAATGGTCATCATCATTCTTGATGGACAAACAACAACAGTCTTGCATTGAAGTCTCCGATAACTATGATGTTGTCCTGCTTCTCTGTTTTATTTTTTTATGTCAGGGATGTATTCGAAGAACTCATCTCATTATTGCTCATTTTTGCTTGTATTACATGGTGCGTTATTTGTACATATGTAGTACTGAGTTACCATCTTGATGAAAGTCTGCCATATTGCTCTGCATGATTTTAGTATTTTAGAGCACTCTAGTTATTCATCTAGGCTATCCAAGTTATCTGAGTACCTACTTCTAAGCACCATATACAGGTTTAGCTCATTTTCTCCTGTTACAATTCACATAGGTTAATCACGTGTCGATTTAACAATTAACACATTAATGCCACGGAAGAATAATGTAAAAACCCCTACTTTCGCATACAGAATATAAATGGTAGATGCATATTTATGATTTGCATCACTCAATATAACTTAGGAATATTCATTCTCCTCAGGAATCGATTAGAAAACATTAAATTGTGTGCCACTATATTTGGTATGACACCATGGGGCATAAAACGTGATTATTTTTTTTAGTATTTAGTACATTTAATAAGTTATGGCATTATATATTTTATATCTCACTGTTATTACCACAGTAAGAACGAACAGAAGAAGAAAGCAATGATCAGGAAAATACATAGCATGCGAATTAATGGTCTTTCTTCGTAATACCGTATATTCTCGTGAGTAACGTAACCTGCCTGGGAATCGGTAACGGTTCTCGCCTTGTTGGTAACTTACAGGGTTTGTGAGTCGGTCGCTCAGAGAGCAATGGAAAACTACTTAGCGTAATCTTGCCTAGTACATCAACAGCACTAAAAAATGCTGGTGTTGACTGCAACGTCCTGTAAGGGATATGCAACATTTAAAACAAAATTTAAAAAAAAATAAATAAGTAAATCTAAAAGACGAAGCAGTGAGGGGAAATTATGAGAAAGAACCAACTGACGTCTTTCTTAAAACTACCTTCAGAAAGAAAAAAAAATAATAATGGAATAAGAATGAGAGATGTTCAAATTTAAATACTGCAAAAATAACATCTGGAAACACGAAAAATCGCAAAACGCGGATACAGAAAATAACAAGTTGGTGGATCGCCGAGGAAACAAATTGACAAAACAACTTGGGAAAAATATAAAAAGTGGGTGAGAAGCAAGCAGGCTCGTGATTAATATAATATAAAATAGCAAGAAGACACACAAACAGAATAATAAAGAGAGAAATGCAAAAAGACTGCGATGAATATAAAGAAACCGTAAATAACACTACAAGGAGGCAACAAGGAACGTCTACAAAAGGATCAGTGCAATGAGAGCCATAGCAAAACGCTTTGACCCAACTTAAATTATTAACAGCGATAAAGGAGAACCAATAAGTGAACATAAATGCCATGTCCCGAAATGGCTCTGAAAAGAGCTAACTGAACGAATGCTGATGATAAGACAGATTCACACAATGAGCAGTACCAACGAACAAAGACATCAGTAGTGACGATAGAACGAAATTGCGCAAACATTGAAATTGGGGACGAAGAGGCGGAAAGACGTCATTCGTGCCGAGAAGTCCAGCGCGTAACAACACATCGCTAAACTGTCATTTGTACCAAGAAAAATATTGGTTATTAGAATAATGATTCAGCCCAGATAAGAACGGCAAGGCTTCACATTCACCCAACTGGGTCAGCTCAGCGTATAACCCATTACCGACCGACAGGGGATGCTGGCGCTTGACAGGGTGTCCAGTGTTGGGGGTAAACAAACTGTAAGTAACGAACAATTTATTTCAACGTCAAGTGTAGAGCCATACAAGAGAATGAGAGTGTTGAACCTGACCGTAGTACCTCGAAAGTTGTGGAATAATTGTTGAATGTAAGTGGTCAGAAGTGGTATACACAATAGCAGCGGTTTGCTGGTGACACCTGAGACTTGAGAGCATTGGTGAACTTTAAATAAAAGCGGACTACAACCCAGGAGTGTTGATCAGTCATTTTCGTTGATGTTGACAATTGCCCGCATGGATTCTTGTTACAACACGAACCCGAGAACGACAAATCCTAAAATAAATTGAGGCAGTACTTCTAATAGCTTCTCAATATTCCATCAGAAGCCACGGGAATCCAGGAAACAGACACAGATGTCATCGAAGAACTAGAACCAGAAATGCTGAAAGAAGAAATTAGAGAAGCCATCAGATTAGCCCCATTGAATAAATCAACAGGACATGACGAAATACCAAATAAATAAATTAAAGCAGCAAGAGAAGTAGGAACAGCATGGCTACATAGATTATATAACCATGTTTGAATGTTTTATTCTTCACCTCGACACAGCAAGGTGCAAGAGATTGATTGGTAGATTGATTGATTGATTGATTGATCTTTATTTTCTTCTGGTCCCTAGTAAGTAATCGGACCTCTGCTCTCTATGTCAAGTCTGTCAGGTACACGTAGTACAACAACCGAATGCTTAAACACATAAGCAGGGTAGAAAGTGACATTTAACAAAAGATGTGATACTTAAAACAGGAAGTACTTTGACAATGACAAAAGTAAGGCACCTTAACATGGAAAACTGAATAGAAAGCATTTAAACACCGACCACAGTAAGAGTCCTTAACACTGGAACATTAGACACCAACAAAAATAGCACACCTTAACAAGGGAATGTTAAGGGTACTGAGTGGTCTCGAGATATGGTGTCCGCCTCGAGTGCTAGAGGTCCCGAGTTCAAGCCTTGATCAAGCCGAAATTTTTTCACGTGGACTTCTAGCAATAAAATTATTCTTGGTCTCTGGGTAGTGAGATCGGACGCCCGTGTGTACAGTTGCACACGTAAAAAATCACTTAGCAGTTGGAAATCGAAAAAGAGTAGCCTAACGCCGCTGCACGGGCAAAATGTCGAGTTAAAAATCTACACAAAGTATTTTCATGATCCTCGCGGGTGCTACGGAATTCGAGCACTGAGCTGACAATCTTCGGACTCAGAGTTGAGTTATTAGTAGATCGGAGTGCTCATGGATTACACTCTTGTGCAGTGATGTTGATCCGTCGACTATACTAAACTAAATTAAGGGAAAATTAGACACCCAAAATTTAGCACGTCTTAACCAGGGTAAGTTAGACACCCAATAAAAACACAGGAGAGCTCTGACACTACAATCATTAGCCACGCAACGCAACATTAAAGCAACTCAATGCAACATAAGAGTAATATCCGATTATCTGTGTTACAGAATCAATACATACATGAATAATAATGCATACATTAGTAATAAATGTCTATATTTCCCCATTTTCATTCTTCATGATAATTAAATCTTTAATTGTTAAATGCAACAGTCAATGTTGTATCATCAAATAACCCACTTTACCACCTTTTTAGTTGTGCCACTGTTATCACAAATAATATTTGATGTTTTAACTGGCCATCTTCTACTGCAATATTCACAGCCTATCCTGACTGCCCACGTAGCACAGTATTCACTTATATAATGTCTCAAATTCAGTGGAACTATCATATATACACGCTACACAGGTTAGATCTGATTTCCAGACTAATGTCAAGCAGTGTTGCATAAGGCTGACCCCAATTAGTACATTATTATTTGTGGCTGGACAGCGGATGTCCAGTTATCTTCTCTCTTCTTCATACCCCCTGTGGTACACCGATTATAAATCTCCCTTTATTATGACTCGTGTGGCATACCTAATATACATAAACATCTTCACAATAGATGGTACTGTACGTAGCGTTACATCTCACACTTTCCATGAGATGGAACAACGCCATGTTTTACTTCGGATGGAACCGCAGTCAAAATTATTCCACTAACAACATGATATACCTTCTAGCACAAAAACCACTGCACTCTTGTTATTCCACTAACAACAAGATACACCTTCTAGCACAAACACCACTGCACTCTTGTTTATTCCACTAACAACATGATATACCTTCTAGCACAAACACCAATGCACTCTTGTTTTAGTTCTGATGCCAGGATTCAACTATTTACAAATAACAAATTCCTTTACTGTGTGACCAGCACTTCATCTCATCTTGTTTATTTGAAACTGAAAAGGTGCCTTATTTTTGTCATTGTCAAAGTTCTTACTGTTTAAGTATCACACCTTTTAGTTAGTTAGTCAGTCGACAGATCATCCTCATTGGACATCGAACCATTCTGTCCATAAGTGCTCGGATCCCCTCCTCAGCAAATCCTGCAGTGTGTAGCGGCTAACGGCACCAGTTCTGTGTTCGTTTATCAATCTTCTTTGGCTTCCTGCGTAGTGTCTTGTCAGCCCGCTCATTTCCTTGTACTCCCGCATTCCATGGCAAGAAGATAAAACTAATCTTTGCCAGCCGAGACCGCTCCAGAGACAGCAACCATTCTCTTCGGATCCACCAAATCTCTATCCTCTTGAGCATGCTCATTGAGTCGCTAAGGACACATCTACAAACTTGTATTCTGTCTTCAATGGTTGGAAAATCAAGAAGGTAGCGCATCGCCCAGCATGCTGTGTCTCTTGTACATCCAAGAATAATGCGCATAGCTTCATTCTGTATCCTTTCCTTCCTTTCTATCTGCTTACGGCTGAGAGTCAGCATCGCATTGCCATCGCATCCTCAAGATCAGACATGACCAGTTCCTCGTATAGAAGACATAGATGGCGCTGCTCACAGTTTGTTGCCGCAATCACCCGCGTCGCAGCCAAACCCCGCTTGGCCTTTGTTATCACCTGGTCTATGTGCTCATTATAAGCAAGGCTTCGATCAAACCGTATCCCCGGGTAATTCATTACCTGCGTTCTTTTCACCGTCTTGAACACAGCTTTACAGTTGGTGTTGGAGTGTTGACAATATGATTATTCAACGAGAACCAAGTCACTGTTGCCTTTTTTGGGTTGACCATTGCCCCAGCTTCAACACACCAAGTACTTATGCGACTGATTTCGGTTTGTAGTTCCACAGTAACCTGATCTCGATCCTTACCCTGACGATACACTAAAACATCGTCAGCATATGACAATATCCTACCCGGTCCATTGATTTGCTCACTGGTGATTCTCATAGTGTAGGCATTGAACAGTACCGGAGATAATGGTGATCCCTGTGGTAGGCCAGGATATATTGTTGCTGGTTCCGACGTCCAGCTGCCACATCTAAAGATTACTTTCCGTTGGAAGAGGGCTGCAGCGATTCAACTAAGAAGGAATGGACTTATTTTTAGTTCAAGAAGCTGAAGCATTAAAAACTCCAAGGGTACTCTGGTGTACGCGTCCTCATGATCACTCGCTGCAGCAAAGGTTTCAATGCCTGAGTGGAAACCTTCATAGACATCATGGGCAAAAACTGCTGCATTGGTCCAGGTTTCTCTTTTTGGACGGTACCCACCCAGGGTAGGTGGGAAAACACCTTGCCTCTCTAGCTGGCTTGATATTTTCCTGGCAATTACTTTCTCCAGCAGCTTGCCTATTGTATTCTGCATGGTTATAACTCGATATCCCTGAATTTTTGTGTGGTCTTTGCCAGGCTTCGGTAAGGAAATCAGATAGCTGTGTAACCACTCCTCCTGGATGCTAGCACTCCCTATATTTTTGTTGTGCATGTCTGCTAGTTTCTCTAGCTCTTTGTCGGTACACCCATTGATGTCGTCGCATCTTATGCCATCTGGCCCTGGAGCGCTGTTTTTTTATCGTCGAAGCACAGCCTTGATTTCTTTCACTATCACTGTGTCTTCATCCGAAATGTTCTGAGCCTTGCACCTGTCTGAGGTGACCTCCTTGGCAAGATGTGCTGAAATCTGTATTGACATCTCTACCGAAATGATCAGGTGCAATTGAATGCGGTGATATTTATACTATCAATATCACAAACCATTCAGGGACGCAGAGGTGTTTCCAAGGCACCAGGGCCGGGTTATATACTGGCCAAGACCTATTGACGCGTCCTCGTCGAGCGTCCTGGGCAACAGGTCCCTTCGGGTTCCTGGCTAAAGTCAATAGGATCGCCGATTCCTCCGAAGTCGGAGAGTGTCTGCCTGTACGGCGAGGAACCACCAGTCTGCACACCAATAAGCCAGACATGGGACAACGGATACTCACGCAAACCTCAGGTCCTGTATGACATCACACTAATGTTGGACAACAGGATGCCTTCATCCGATATACAGGACTTCGCGTTGGAGTCCAAGCCAACGAACACAAGCAAGCAAGCAACAAACCATTCACTTAGTTTCTGCTCAGAATTATAATACAAAGAATAAGAAAGAAAATTCAAATCGAAATTGGTGAAGAATAATATGTACTTGTGGAAGGAAAGTTAAGTTAGTTGTATATCCAGGAAGTCGCAATCAACCCTAGCAGTTGTTGACTGTTTGTGATTTCTTGGCACGTTTATATTCACTAGTTTGCTATTGCTTTCTGAACGACCGACATTCATACTATTCTATTGAAACTAACCCAAGGCGATCAGCTGCCAATTTGCACTCAGCTGTATTTCGAACTCAGTATGCGGATTTACGAATTGTGTCTGTAACACATCCGCCACAGAAATACGGAAAGACATATATTCATGTTTGTGCTTTATAAATTATTCAAAGGCATTTGATAAAGTAAAAGACGATTAAACGATAAAACTGTTGGAGGATATAATGGGAAATATCTCAGATTAATAAAAAAAAAATATTTACTGGAAACAAGTAGCAGCAATTAAAACGGGAAATAAAGATGGAAACTATGAATAGATAAAGCAAGGATTAAGACAAGGATATGTTTTTTTTCGCCGGATCTCTTTTCTCTCTACCGCGAATTGGAGGCTATAATATCAACAATCTACGCTAATTCGGATGACACAGCATTGGTGGCGGAAAATTCAAAAGGTATTAAAAAGAACTTTTGATTAGAGAACATGAATAAATGGTTATATGAGAAAAAAAAAAGATGACAGAAAAATGTGATATAACAATAGAACGGAAAATACTTAACCAAGCTGTTAAATTTAAATACCTCGGGGAAATTATAACATAAGATGGGAGATATATGACAGAGATTAATTGTAGAATAGGTCTAGCGAAACTACATTTCAGAAAATGAAAAGTATCTTCTGGGTGAACTAAAAAGACAATTACATTCATATAAGCGACAACCTTGAAGTTATAGACAAATTTCAAGCGAACTAAAGAAGAAGAAAAAGCAGAAGTGAATGTAAGAAAGTGAGCTGTCGTATGGAGAGAATCACGGAACGTTAATTCACAAATTAGGATAAGCTTAGGAGCAAGATAGATATGGTTCCCGAGATGTATGTTGCAAATACCTTGGGTTCCCTGAGTAACTAACAACGACAGCCTGGAAGTAGCTAACACCACTAGACCATTGTATACAACTACAAGAAACAGACATCAACATCATTCGATCATATGATGAGATGAAAGACACCGAGCACAATCGTGAAAACTGGAAAGAGCAGTTACACATCATGAATCAAAATTACTTAGAGGCTGGGAAGATGTGATTATACAGATGGCCACTAAGATCTCAATGGGCAGATAAAAAGCTTCAGTGAAAGGTCTTAAAGAAACTTTCTCTTGAAGACAACTGTCGACATATCACAGAAGATGCAGAACTTCGTGAAGAATGGACTAAACAACTTACTTGTTGAACGTTGTTACAGGCAGCACAGTATATGTTGTTATACGAGTATCCTGTGTTGTTGTCAATCACGTGAATATATGTGTCAATGCTTAGTTCAGCAAGGGGTATGTCGTTCTCACATTTGGACCTCACATCACCGTCCGGGTAGTTCGCTGGACACCATCTTCTAGACATGTATCTATGTAAATAATGACCGTCACAGACTACATTGATAGCTGTGTCTTTAGGTAAGTTGATCGGTTTTTCAGTAATGTTAGAACTGAACAAGTACTTATGTGTTGTCTGCGGTACATCACCAGAAGCGGTGACAGGTTCTACAGATGGTGTGTCATAATCAGAACAACACGTTCCATAAAATTCACAATGTGGATTGTTGCATTCACAGGGGAAACACGTCACAAAGAAACACCAACATGGAAATGACTGGGCCACCGTTAGGTTATTGTAACACTCCTCTCTGGAGCAATAGGAATATAAGAGATCTCTTGCAGCTAACCTGCTCCATCTGAACATTCCATCAAATGGCTCCAGTTCCTCTGAGGCAAAGGGAGGTTGTGTCTTATTGTACAACCTCAACGAGCTGGATTCTTGAGAACTTAGATTTTGAATTTCATTATCCTGAAACAACTGAGAACTATATTCACTGGATATGTTTTGAATTAATGAAGTTTCGTAACTACGTTTGGAAACACTAAATAGATACATGATTGAAAACACCATGCGAATCCAAAATACATACGAATATAGAGTAACGGACATGTTCTATGATTACATTTGATGCGCATTTATCGTTCCTTTCAGGTTAAATTGTCTTGATTTACTTTCATTCACTAGAAAGCCGATTTTATCATTGCAATTGTACAGCTGGAGAAAACACATTATATAAATCTGCAACGTGGAAGAATCAACATGTCTATGTATGCAGTTATCGAATGGTCTGCTGTTGTAAATAAGTAGTTAGTGCTTATATAAGGAACATTGTAATGGAACAATAATGTCAATGGCATCAGGGCGTGTCAAACAACGATACATAATCATAAAACACATATGGTCACACATGTCGAAGGGCTTCTGTTTGACAGAGACGCACTGAGTCTCTGAAATGTCATAGCAAAGCTAATTTATTATCCATTCATTTATTATACGTTACCTTTCATTGTTAACAAAAACCTTGACGTTTGGGGTCGACCATCACATCCCGCATTTCGCCATTTGCAACTGAGTGTATTATTTCATTTGCTAATATTATCAATGAACTTTCATCGCCAGTATTATCTGATTTTTCATTCATTCATTCAGTAGTATGTTCTTTGCAGAACCTCGCTCTCATAACAACCTTCCGGAAAATTTCTCTGTCATGAGCAAGATATCCCGCACCCGATACACTCATCTGGAGATCATCTGCCACATCTTGCACCCATCTTCGTTTTGGCCTTCCTCTACCTCTCTTCCTGGGCATATATTCTTCCATTATTATTGTTTTCAAACTTTCATGACGTTTCAAGTGACCATAATATTTCAATTTCCTTTAGTTTATGATTTTCAATAGCCAACCTTCTTCAATATTCAGATCTTGTCGTATGAATGCTTTTGTTATTTTCTGCATCCTAGATATTCTTAGAAGCTGTCTCTAGCATTTATATTCAACGGTGTCCAGGTCTCACAGGCATTCGTTGTACTGGGAAGGATGAATACTTTTAAAAATCTGTTTTTTGTAGGTCTATCTGACCCACGCCATAATTTATTCAGTTGTTTTAGTTTTTGAAGTGCAATAGATATTCTTTTTTTAAATTTGTTTCTTTGTGTCACCATTGTTGCTAATTAATGAACCAAAATATTCAAAATTTTCCACCGTCTCCAAATTTTCCCCATTAACATATATTTGTTTCTTCATATTTGTTTTATCCTATAATTATTATCTTTGGTTTTGCTATGTTAAGATATAAGCTGTGATTTTCATTATTCTTTTGGGTTGAAGTTATTAGTTTGTCTGTAGTAGTCTGTAATGTGGCTAGTAAAGTTGTATCATCAGCATATCGAATCTCTGGTATTTCATGACCACCGATATTCTTGGCTTCACATTGCTTGTGGTATGATAAAATAGAAATGGAAGATATATACCCTCAATTCTCAGTTGCCGACTACTAAATAAAAACCAGAAATGGCTTATAAGATTCCCTAGTAATGGAACAGTCACATATGGTAAGATTCAACTAAGGTATTAAGTCAGGTTTTCCAGTAGAAGGCTAATAGAGCACATCTAGCACATAGAGTAATAGAGAACTAACTAACTAACTAACTAACTAACTAACTAACTAACTAACTAACTAACTAACTAACTAACTAACTAACTAATTAACTAACTAACAAACTAACTAACAAACTGACTAACTAACTAACTAACTAACTAACTAACTAACTAACTACCTATCTACCTACCTATCTAGCTACCTACCTACTTACTTAACTAACTAACTAACTAACTAACTAGCTAACTAACTAACTACCTATCTACCTACCTATCTACCTAACTACTTACCTAACTAACTAGCTAATTAACTAACTAACTAACTAACTCACTCACTCACTCACGCACTCACTCACTCACGCACTCACTCACTAACTAACTCACTCACTCACTCACTCACTCACTCACTAACTAACTAACTACCTACCTAACTAACTAACTAACTAACTAACTAATTAACTAACTAACTAACTAACTAACTAACTAACTAGAAGACCACCAATTCTAATAAAAAGTCGCTGACGCTATCAAACATATGAAGAAATAAAAATACAGCCGGACGAGACATATTCACAATAAAAGAATTATAAGTACCAGGAGAATTAGGAAAAAATACTAGAAGAATCACAGCGTGGGAACCGACAAGAAGAAGAACGTGGAGAGCCCTCGGCGAGCGGTAACAGAGAACCTGAAACTACAGCCACTACTGAAGCCACCACGAGGGAGACTATCGACAGCCCACCACAGACAAGAGCCAACCCTACTGAGAAGCAGAGGGAGGAGAAAGACACCAGAGTCGGAAACACCGACTTACCGGCAAGCAAGTGGGTTGTCAAGCGTAGGTTGTCCAAGTGGATCTATCAGACGAAGAAATCCTGAAGCAGCTACGAGAAGAGAATCTGAACATCCGATTCCTGAAGGCGGAGCGGCCCCTCACCTACTCCAAGATACCTACAACCTTGGCAGTGGTGACGACAGAGGGCACCGAAATGCCGACCACAGTATCAGTCAACAAGAAAATACAACAGCCAGAGAGATTCATCCCAAGAATCAATCAATGTTCCAGATGCCAGAGGGTCGGCCACAGCAGAGCAGCATGTCGCAGTAAGACGGAAATCTGCCGGTATTGCGCCGATCACCACGCCTGCAAGGAGTATCCGCTGGCCAAGCTGGACACGGACTTTCGAGCACCCAACAACAACACAAAAAAAGTCCGCCAACTGCCTGGGCAAGCATGGATCAAGATACTTGGGCTGTGCGTACCTGCAACGACACAGAGACGTGTTATAGTTTGCCATCAACACAAAGACACCATACAACGAAGCAAGGCGTAGGTGCGAGACAGGCACGAGCATCTCACAATGGGAAAAGGCTCAACTGCAAGACCAGATAGATGAGATAAAGAAGCAAATCAATCTGCTTCAAACACCGACACCGACCAGTGACAATGAAAAGCTGCTTGCTGAAATTAAGGAGATCCAGCAGAACATCAAGAAAGAAAAGGAACATGTGGCGGAGATTAAGAAAGAAAACGAAGAAATGCTACGCACCATTAAAGCGGAGAGAGCTATGCAGAGATCTGAAATGGACGTAATTCGAAACAAACCAACAGAAGCTATGCAAGAGAATGCAGACAATCCGCAAGAGGACACCCTGCAAAAGACCAAACCAGAACCGCAAGCAGAATACCCACCTGGACTCTCCCTGGAGGAGTGCCTAGAATCGATAAAATTGGAGGAACACAGGCAATTCAAAAGGCTCTGGGGTTAAAAAGAGAAGATGAAGCCCAAGAAACTCAGGAGACCGGTAGTATACCCAGATAGGTATGCTGACTTCGAGGATGGACCCGACTACACGTATTATATAGAAGACGGAGAGATGATCTCGTGGATGACCGCAGAAGAAAAAATCGAATGGCAACAGAAGCTCAAACTCGAAGAAGAAAACAGGCGTAAGGAGGAAAATGGAAACGTAGAAAAGCTCCTACAGAAAATACACAAAAAGGAGGCAAATAAAAAGTCCTTTTAAGGACTGCAACAGTCAAGCCAAACGAGCCAGGAGCCTTCATCAACAAAAGAAACCGCCAGAGACGGGAACAAAGGACACCCGCCGACCATCCCTCAAGCTGACTTCACGCTTACGTAACCAGTCCGCGAAAGGACTCCCTCGTAAGAGAGCACAAGACAAGAATTATGGTGAATAAACCCACAAAAGCCACGGACCTCAACAATAACCACAACTGAAGAGGCAGGTTGAACGAGGCCGAATTTGGAATTTTTGTTTTGAAAATGGGAATTGGAATAGGAGAATTTGGAGTAGAAATATTAGCCAAAATGCTGAACGATATTGACAACAGTGGATATATACCTAATGATATGCTGAAATCTGTATTTATAGCTGTAGCAAAAACAGAGAAACCATGTCACTAAGCTTCTACTCAGGATTATCATAAGAAGGACAAGACTGAAAATAAAAATGAAAGTTGGTGAAGAACAGTATAGTTTTGTGGGACGGAAAGGTACACATAATGGGATATACACATTACGAACACTAATAGAGATTTAAACAGAGACACAGAAAGACATATATTTGTGCTTTAAAATTATACTAAAGCATTTGATAAAGTTAACTACGATGAATTGATAAAACATGTTGGAAGATATCAATACTGATGGAAAAGATCTCATAATAATTCAGAATATTTACTAAAACTAAGTGGAAGCAGATGGCACAGTTCTTTTTGGTTTTCTTCTTCTGCTTTCGTTCGCTTAAAATGTGTCTATAACTGCAATGCAGTCTCTTGTATGCTTGCTTGCTTGCTTGCGTTCGCTGGCTATGAACTCCAGCATGAAGACCTGTATGTCGGATGAAGACATCCCGTTGTCCAACATCAATGTGATGTCACACCGGACTGAGGTTTGCGTGGGTATCCGTTGTCCCATGTCTGGCTTATTGGTGTGCAGACTGGTGGTTCCTCGCCATGCTTTCTAATCAACGTTTTCACTAAACATTGATCTTCGGCGTCATTAGCGAAATGGCTCCCGCCAAGGTGGGATTTCAGGTGACTTAGCCCCTAGCGATTTCCCTTAAAGCGGTGCATACTGGGTAGAAAAAAAATTACGAGGGCGAGTCAATAAGTAAGTCACATAGTTCTGCGGGATGGCCGGCAAATGAAAATAAAGCACACAGTTCTATGCAGCCCGTTTGGGAGGACTGATAAAACGATGGGATAAGTGCATCAATGTTGGTAGAAATTATGTTGAGAAATAAAGGGACAATGTATGTATAAAAATAAACTAGTTTCAAGTTGTTATCATATTTAGTTATTTTTCTACAGCCATTTGTGACTTATTTATTAACTTACCCGCTTAGATAACTCACGTTATGCTGATGACACCGTCTTGATAGCAACCAAGTCAGAGGAAACTACAGGAAATGATAGATCCAGTGGTTGTAGAATGTGAAAATAAATGAGCCTTAGTTTTACTAATAAAAAGACAGAAGTCATAGTAATATCAAAGAAAGAGATTGTGCCTTAATGTGCAATTAAAGTAAATGACGTTATTTTAGGGAAAGTGCAGAAACTCAGATATCAAGGCACATGGATAACATCAGATGGAAGATGTATTACTGAGATAAAGAACAGAATAAGACAAGCAAAAACTGCATTCTATCAAATGAAGAACATTTTGAGCAATAAGTGCTTGTCGTTGAAAGTTAGAAAAAGTGTGCATGCATGTTAATAGAATCAACTTTAACATATGGCTGCGAATCCTGGACAGTTAGTAAACATGCAAGTAAATTCTTAGAAGCCTTAGAGATGTGGATTTGTAGCTAGTTTCTTGTCTCACACATTATTTTTTAGACTTGCACAATGTCCTGTATTTCCAGTAATGTGTCAGTCCGTGATTCCATGTATTTGCTCGTTTAATGTCGCAATAAAGGCTTAGCAGAACAGATATAATTAAGAAAGGAAATGGGATGGTTGTGTCGGCATGTTATGTGTATTCTCTCCCATAACAGTTCCCATGGATGAGAAAGATATTTTAAGGCGGAACACCAGACGTTTTACATCTGTCAAGGATTTACAGCCATAGCAGAGCTAACCCATCCCTCCGCAATAAATTTGCCGTCACACACATTCAGGCGTTGCTCTCTAGGTTGTCACTTGATAAGCCAGCGTCGCGAGCAATGTATTTTCTAATTTGTCAGATCCGGAATATTTAAATCTCTAAGGTACAATTTCAATTTGAGTTATCTCCTGATTATCCAGTCTACGCTTGCTGAATAATAGTTACTATCTGTGATAAGCAAATAAGTTAAAGACGACGATTTCTACTCTGGAAATATAAGATACTTTCATGTCATATAGCCATTTACTCGTTGACAAAGTGCAGAAACAAAGCTCGCAGATCCAGACTTCTAGAAAACAAAATCCAAAAGTGAAGTCCCGCCTGCCTCTGTCAGCGTTGATGTACAATTACCACATGTATTGGTTCAGCCGATCTCTCGCTGGGCTAGCCGCAAGATAAACCATCATAACCTGCGTGGAAAAATCTAGTGTAACGGATGTAGATAGAAAGAGAGGAAATTCCCCATGCTCTGTATCAAACTAAATACGTGATCTCTTGCAACATGGTATGCGTTTGTGTTAACTCCTGATAGACCTGTCTACTATACATCACTCAAAATTAAAGTCATAGACTATATAACATAGGCTGTGACGTCCAGATAGTTCCGGTCTGAGATGGCTGTAGGGCGTAGACTACAAGGATGAATTATGCACTTGCATTTTAGATTATTAAAACGGCCCTAAAATGTTACTTTTCATGTAACACTTAATTCAAATATCACAGCCCTTTGATTCACAGTATCTGAATCTGGACTAGAGATTTGCGAATGCCAAATATCAGATCATATTGACGACGAAAGCTCATTGATAATATCAACAATCAGCAAATGAAATAATATACTCAGTTGAAAATGGCGAACCGCGGCATATGATGGTCGACCTCGAATGGCAAGGGTTTTCTTTACAGTGGCACGTAAAGTATATTAAATGAATAAATAATAAAATATCGTTGCTTCGACAGTTCTGTCTCATTGTGTCTCTAGAGGTTGTCATCCGTTTATATTAGTGACCATACATGTTTTATGATTATAAATGATTTTATTGCTATAGAAATGTGGATGTTTGTTGGACACATCCTGAAGCTATTGTCAGTCCACGGAACTGTTCTTTATATGGCTCCATTATAATATCCCTTACATAAGCACTAACTATTCATTAAGAACAGCAGAGTTTTCGATAATTGCATACATAGACATATTGATTCTGTGTGATTTATTTTGCAGATTTATATAATGCAATGATAGAATCGGCTTTCTAGTGACTGAAAGTAAATCAAGACAATTTAACCTGAAAGGAACGATAAATGCATATCATATTTAATAATAGAAAATGTCCGTTACTCTGTATATGTGATATGCGAGTAAATGGGCATATTCTTAAGCAAGTGAAGCGATACAGTTATCTCGGATTAGCCATAACATCTGATGGGAGATTCCTTGTAGAGATTAGAACAAGAATTGCCACTGCAAAGGTAGCCTTTTGCAAGATGGAAAACATACTGACCAATAAAATGATATCAATTGAAACGAGAAAACGAGTGTTGAGGTGCTAGATAGAACCTATACTTTTGTATGGATGTGAAGCGTGGACAATAAGCAGTCAAGCTGAAAAACAGCTGATGGCTATGGAAATGTGGTTTCTGAGGAAAATGCAAAGACTACCATGGACAGACAGAAAAACCAATGAACTAGTCCTTCAAGAAACACATGAAGATCGTAAACTGATTAGAGTCATTAGACATAGACAGTCACAATTTTTTGGGCATGTTATGAGAAGAAATGTCTTGGAGAACTTGGTGACAACAGGCAAGATCGAAGGGAAGAGACTAAGGGGAAGACCAAGAAGTAAATTCCTGGATGGCTTGGCCACGTCGCATGGTCGAGACAGGAACACAGAGCTGAACCACGACTCTGGTGATCGAGTGAAATGGCAGAACATGACCGCCCACGCTTGTCAGCATGGCGCATGATGGATGGATGGACGGACTCTGTATTCGTATGCATTTTGGATTCACATGTTGTTTTCAATCGCATGTCTGCTTAGTGTTTCTAGATTTAGTTACGAAACATTTTTAATGTATATTATTATTATTATTACATTGTAATAACTGCGAGTGCGAAAAAGGACTGTCCTTGAATATTAACGCTCAGTTAAGACTTAACACTTAGTTAAGAGTTAGCGCTTAGTCTTCCACGAGATATACTGACCAATCAACGGCTGTATGATCTTTGTATGTTCTCTTCATTCGTTTGGTCAGACAGATAGACGGACGGAGAGACAGACAGAGATATGCTTTCACTCATGCATTCATACGTCGGGTTAAGGTTACAAAATAGCAAATGGGAGACACGCCTCAACCCATCCTAATTTCTGCTTTCTTGATGTCTAAACTAATCGTATAAATTAGAAGGGCGATCTCTACATGTACATAAGGGAAAGGACAGTTCTTATATGGGTTGTGCATATACTTATCTTCCCATAATGGACAGTTGTTTTTACAGGATATATCGGTCTGCTTGGATCCAATATAAGTTCGGCAGGGATATATTTCGCTTCACTGACACCCATCTACTATATATATATATACTAGCTGACCCGGCCCGGCTTCGCCCAGACTCTGGTGGGGAGCATCTCATTTAATTCATATAAGTAGTCATATAAGTTCTCGTTCCCGTTACCGACTATCTGTCTGTCTGTCTGTCTGTCTATCTGTCTGTCTGTCTGTCTGTCTGTCTGACCCGGCCCGTCTTCGCCCAGACCCTGATGGGGAGCATCTCATTTAATTCATATAAGTAGTCATATAAGTTCCCGTTCCGACTATCTATCTGTCTGTCTGTCTGACCCGGCCCGGCATCGCCCAACTCCTGGTGGGGAGCATCTCATTTAATTCATATAAGTAGTCATATAAGTTCCCGTTCCCGACTGACTGTCTGTCTGTCTGTCTGTCTGTCTGTCTGTCTGTCTGTCTGTCTGTCTGTCTGTCTGTCTGTCTGTCTATCTATCTATCTATCTGTCTGTCTGTCTGACCCGGCCCAGACCATGGTGGAGAGCATCTCATTTAAATTATATAAGTAGTCATATAAGATCCCGTTCCCCACTATCTGTCTGACAAGCAATGCCAAGTTGAAAACATGAAATGGAAAACTGAATTATTGAATTCAAGAAATATTCACTATAGTTATATTGTCTGCTGTAGAGTCGAGAATCTTGCAGGATCGTTCACATAATGAGCATGATTTCGTGAAGTATGTACGGTCAGCCTAAAGTAATACAATAATGTAGTCCTCACTTGCCTGTGGCTGATTTCGTTTTAAATAAGACAATTTTAGAGGCAGTAATAGTGATTTATTTCTTCATTAGGTTAACATCAACAATGAGACTCTTGAGTCATTTGCACTCGTAATGACGTGCAGTTTTTATGTAACACTTGCTGAGACTACTTTAAATAATTTGCAAATAGATAAACTAACTTTGTATTTGAGAAACTTGACATGAAGAATATCATACAAATGTGTTATTTTAAAGTAATAAACTCCTGGAACAGAAAGAGTTATTATTATAGCAGTTTGAAATACAGAAAGTGAAAGCAACAAATAAACTTGCAACTGATACCGGGCATTTGCTGTAAATATACGATGTTATGCACCTATTTTCTAAACACAACTGCACTTGATGTTGTTATTATTGTGCTGGCATGCTGGAAGTACCACATGGACCCCGGCACTTAAATCAACATCTTCTGACAATCATGTTTAGAGGATAATCAATGTTGGATCCAAGTGGTTCAGAGGCAGGAGTCTAAAGCAATAATCAAGGCAGAATGGGTTAAAGTTACACGAGGGCAGCTTTGTCAAATATACCCCAAAACTAAAGGTGTTAGATTACGACTATGACATAAAGCCAAAAATTTCCCCCAGGATCAAATGTGTTAAAGAAACACCAGAACATAATGCATTTAAAAAGCATGAAGACATTTGTACTTTTCTACTATTTCTCATTCTATTCTCCTCATCCTCCTTTTTTTTTTATCTTTCTCATCCTTTTCGCCTTCTTCTTCTCAACCTCTTTTTCTTCTTCCCCTCTTTTTCATCCCCAAATTCTACTTCTTCTCATATTCCCATCCTTCTTCTCTTCTTTGCCTCCTCTCCTGCTTGCCTGCCTGCCTGCCTGCCTGCCTGCATGCCTGCCTGTCTGTCTGTCTATCTAGAGGAGAAAAGTTTGCTTAATGCTAGGATTATTTTTTTTTAAATCTTGTATAAATTTCAAGTTATGGCCGAACACCAAATATGATGTCTAACGTAGTGCTTTTTGATAAACAATATTTTTTGTTTTTCTGTCTGGTGCGTAGACGAATAAATCCGAAGATTTTCCAACGCGTGAACAGGCCACATATAGCTGTCCGTGTATGAAGCACGGATTTTCCAAATTTAGTCCACACACTTGTAGCGATTGTCCCTGTGCTTTGTTGATCGTCATGGCAAATGCAACTCGCACCGGAAACTGCAGGCGTTTGAATTCGAATGGCATGTCTGTTGGAATCATTGGGATGCGAGGCAACAGTACATCTTCTCCTTTAAATTTCCCATTCAAAATTGTAGCTTCGATGATATTGTTCATCATCTTTTTGACTGCAAGCCTGGTACCGTTGCAAAGTCGAGGTGGATTGATGTTTCGGAGAAGAATGATAGGCACACCAATTTTCAATGTTAAAACGTGCGGCGGTATGCCTGGCAAATCAAGGGAATTCAAGAATTCAGTTGGATAATTGACAACTTCGTCTTGATTCATCATAGAATCGATGGACTTATACGTTGTCGCTTCGCCTGGTATTTCGTTTTGAATGGCGCAATTGATGGCATTGACATCGTTGTTTTTAGCTGCTAATATAGCACGTGCACTGAGCCATTGATGATTTTTGTGATTCCGTGCCATATTTGGGAAAACTTTGTCAATTAATTCGTCTATAGTTGCTGTGATGTTACAGAAGTTTGTTGGCAACGTGATACTATGTGTGGATTCATCGATTGGCATTTTTCCATTCCCAATATCCAACAATTGTTTTGCGAAAACTTCTGCGGATGCATCATGTTGTAGTTGTACACGCATGTTGGTCTTCAAAGTCAATTTCTGAACGTGTCGCCACAAAACTGATGATTTCAGACATGCATTAAGTTCATCAGCGGGTGTTGAACGTGGTATAACTGGTAGAGTTTGTCGAAAATCACCAGACAATAAAATAAGTGCGCCACCGAAGAGCTGTTCATTTCCTCTGAAATCTTGTAGTGTACGATGAAGCGCCTCCAATGCTTTTTTGTGTGCCATAGTACATTCGTCCCATACAATGAGTTGACATGATTGGAGTACTTTACCCATTCCAGAATTTTTTCGGATATTGCATGTTGGTGTCGCAGTGATGTGAATATTCAAGGGCAATTTTAGTGCTGAATGTGCTGTTCGGCCACCATCCAAAAGAGTTGCCGCAATTCCAGATGATGCGATAGCCAGCGCAATATTTTGTCGTGATCGTATGGTTGCCAATATAAGTGAAATGAGAAAAGTTTTCCCTGTGCCCCCGGGCGCATCTAGGAAATACAATCCGCCGGTTTGGCTTTTAATTGCATGCATAATTATGTCATACACTATACGTTGTTCTGGAACCAATTTCAGAAGATTCGTTTGAACAAATGCACACAATTCGTCGACATCAAAGAGTGATTCTCGTTGCAAATCACGATCGAAAAGATCGTTTGCAGATCGATCTGGCGCAGTCATTCCCAATTGTACCAGTGGTTTGTTAGCGATTGCCAAACATATGTCCTCCGTCGAAACCAATGCTTCATTATACACATTTTGTGTGAATTGAATGTCCGGATTTTGATTCATTGCACGCAAACGATGTAGGATGTCTTCACTCATACAGTCTTTGTATTTTTCCCAAAGATCTTTTGGATTGGATGGGAAGCAAGTTGTCAATATGATGGCAAATAATGTGCGTATTTGCTGTGGTTGAGCAGTATTTGATGCATCAGCGAGTGAAGTGTCCCAGTGTGCATCGTTTTCAAGAAGATGTAATTCTTGGCAAGTTTCACGATAAGTGGCACATACTTGACCGTTTACTGTTCTTAATTCTTGAAAGGATGTCGGTCCACGTACGTTGATTAACAGTAATCGCAAGTAAAAGCATTCTGCATTGTTTGGGTGAACAGTGTACAGACGGCCTAACGCGTCGATCGAATATAAATTGGTATGTCCTTCAACTGCTTTACCTTGTTTGCGACGTTGAAACTTTTTCGCTGATGCATTCCATGTGTAGTATGTTGGCACTTCAGAGTAAAGTAGTGTCTTTGCAAACATATCATTCCCACACAATGAAAAAAATGCAGTTAACGTTGTTGGTGGTGGTGACAATGCTCGTTCACTTGCATTTTCTGTTGTGAAGTACACGCGCTGTCCATTTTCAAGGTGCACTGCCAAATGAACAACTGTTGGATGACGTTCATGGATTGGAAATGATAAAATACGCCATACTGCTTCATTACTATTAATGTAGCGTCCCACTTGATATTGGTCTATTTCATCGATAGACGCAGTTGCATTTCCCACTCCAAAAACTGCCATATCGCTTCCTTTGTTGACATATTTGCAAATGTACTTGATCGATTTAACCGAATTGCAATACTCGACATTGATGTGTGCTTTGTACGTTTTCGAGAGTAACGGTGAATACGGTACAACCCAACGATTATCGACTTGAAGATCATTGTTTCGTACTTTTAAAGTGATAGATTTGCCGCCATCTTCAGTTGAGCGTCGACGATATAGTGGATATCCGTCATTGCCAGTGATTGTCTCTGCATGTAAATGTCTTGGGTACCGTTTTGTGCATTTTCCATCAGACATGCAAGGTGAATTGTTATTGAGGAAGCCACATGGACCATGAATCATGTTTTTGGTGACGACTTCAAGTAACTCTGGATCAATGTCGACATCTGGTATTTCTGCTGAGATGACTTGATCAATTTGATCTGGTGTGATTTTTTCCATCAACCAAATCAAAATGTGTGCATGTGGCAATCCTCTTTTTTGCCATTCGATGGAATACATCCAACAGCGTGTCTCTCCAAAAACGTGATGCTTGACAATTAAATCCATTAAAGATTTCAATTTTTGTTTGAACACACGTGCGGAAATATCAGGGCGATCTGATGATGATTGTCCAGTTAACAACAGTTCTGTTATTTCATCCCATGTAGGATTGCATGTGAAGGTAATAAACAAATCTGGGCGGCCATATGCGCGAACATATGTCATTGCATCTTGTGCGTATTCATGCATGTGCCGCTTGACCACCCATCTGACTGTGTTTGAATCAGTGTTTCTGATTCTGGTGTCTTGGTCCTCCTTCCTCTCACAAGTTTTTGTGTTCGTCTGTGGGTAGTCGTCGCTCTTCTTATTGGTAGTTTCATTGACTGTAGGTTCAGATACTTTATTACAGCTTGCATGCAGACTCTCCAAAGGCAGGTTCGTCTTCTTGATAGTCTGGTCGGTTTTCTCACTATGCATCTTGGAAGCTGCTTGTTTCTTTGTGCTATTACGACGTGCCATTTTCCCCCCGTATCAGACTGCTTGAAATGTGTAAGGCGTCTTGGCTTGATAGCGCTGAGAAGTGCTGTCAAGCGAATCGTGTCGATATGATGGCGGAAAACACTAAAGATGCGATGATATTGTTCAACATCTTTTAGATAACTTCTTAAGTATAGAAAGATGAGTTACAATGTTATGCATTATGCATTATTTTTATGTAAACTTTGAAAATGTCTAAAAGATTGTATCATTATTTATTATAACTCATATGCCGGTACATAACTATAGACAAAGAGTTTATAAATCATTGAAAACGATACAACAATATGACTATAAGTTATACAACAATGTTATTAAAAGTTATGCCCCTTGAAATAACTTTTTCTAGAGTTAAGTCCCTTAGCTAATGTGTAGTCACGTCATTTTCTTCCCTTTCCCAAGCGTTTTGGTTCGGGGATTCTTTCATCATCATCATCATATATTTACGTACGTATTTTGGGAATGGGAGGAGGGAGGAGGAGGAAGAAGAAAAAAAAATACGACAGTTGACAGCTCTGGAATGAAAGGAAGACGTGTAGAAAATTTCATCTCAATCGGATGGGCCGTTAGCGAAAAAATAAAGGACATACATATTTACATATTTACATATTTACATACATACACTTTGTTTTATAGATATAGATATATATATATATATATATATATATATATATATATATATATATATATATACACACACACACACACACACAAGAGAATGTTTGTGTGTGTGTCCGTTATGCATTCCATCGCCAACGGTCCATCCGATTGAGATGGAATTTTGTACAGATGTTGTTCTCAATCCCGCCGATCCAACTGAAATAGTTAGTTTAAAATCAACAATGTTTCCTCAAGCACGAAAGAAAAAGGCATTACGAGCTTCAGAAACAGACGAGCAACGGGAAAGCAAGACTGTAAACCAATCGAGTACGCACTGTTCAAGCACGTTCATCTGGAAACCAATCGAGTACGCACTGCTCAAGCACGTTCATCTGAAACAGGCGAGCGAATAGAGACGTGTATTTGAATGCATAATGATTACTTATATGAATTAAATGAGGCGCTCCCCTCCAGAATGTGGGCGACGCCGTGCCGGGTCGTCAGCTAGTATCGTATAACTGAGTGGGCAGTAAGGCATTTATTTCCACACGGACTAATGTCCCTTGACAATATAGCCGCCCAGGGAAACATGTTTAGTTGCAGTTGGAGATATGTGGCAGATCGCTACGACACTGCACAATAATGCTGGAACATATCCCATGATGCGTTAGTAAAACACGCATTGGACCATAGGATGTTGCGTTGACGTGGCTGTATAACCCAGGTGCACCATTTTCCCGCCTCTCCGTGTTCAGGCAACCGCAGTCGAAAGGGTATATACGCCCATGTGGAGAGCCTGGCGTATGATGACAGAACATCTAGCTTAAGAATGGATGTGGAGGCGGTCAGTGCAGATTTCCGCTGGATGGAGAACACGATACATACACACATTGTGATTGTAACTGACTCAGAAAGCATGCTGAGGAGGGTGAGGACAGGCAGGCTTCGTGCAGAGTGGCTTGCTTCGCTTCGGAGGTCATGGGTAGCAAGCATCACCTGGATCTTTTCTCCGGGCATGCCGGTGTGCTGGGGAATGAACAGACGGGCAGATTGGCTGGCTCGGCAAAACCTGGTGGAGTATTGATGCATGACAAGACAGAGGTGGTTGCGGCCTTGTGGGAGCACGTGTACACCTCGGAGGAGCAAATGGAGCACCATAGTCTGGTAAGAATGAGGCAACGAGGTGTGACAAGGGGATCTGGCTGCCGCTCGACGCTCAGAGGAAAGGCGAGACGGACATATAATCAGATTGCTACTGGAACTATTATTGTTGGAACTCTTCGCTGGCTGCTGAGGATGGGGACGGAGCGCTTATGGGAATGCCCCGAATGCTGTGATGTCGGTTCCTAGATCAATCAATCAATCAATCAATCAAATAAGGAGGTTTCAACCAGCCTTCCTTAGCCACCAGACCTGAGCAGGGATCCTAAATTTGACCGAGACTGGCCTGTGTGGTCCATGATGTCCATCAGCGAGGCGTTCAGGCGTAGACACGGGTCTAAGAGACCCAAGGAGAATGATATTCGGAATTGATGTGTAAGCCCGCTCTACGTGAGTGTTAAGCGTACTTAGATAGTTTAAACAAAAGTAGATTAGATGTGCCTGCGCTAGTCCCTAACTGGAATTCACAAACTAATAATATCCATGTATTTGCCTGGTATTAAAGTAGGATTCGGTGCTGTTCGGTTGATAGAATTACAGAATACGCACGTAGCTCTATGCATAAATTAAAGACGGCCACTGCCATAAATTAGCAGACGACAGGAGAAAAATGTAAACAAAGCTTATTTTGAAGGCCATAGGATATGTGGATAGAATTGGAACACGCTCTAGACGCAGGGGAGGTGGTATTCCCGAGGTTACCAGGTAACTGATGTAATTGTGTGACTGTCCAACGAGCAAAGGTGCATGATGTAATTCACTTATCAGTTATCATGAAGATTCCTTTGTGTGTTACATTATTACATATGCTGCGTAAGGCATAGAGATATGGGGTGAAAGGCCCGGTGGTTACCCATGTCTGTGTTATCACCGTAAGCTGATGCAGTGAGCGGTTTATGTGACTATATTACCTGGGATATTGAGCTAATGTGTATTGTGTTGAGCGAGTCTGTTTGGACCAGCAGACGCATACAGACTGCTAATGTGATTGTTTTGGCTGTCCCTGTCATGAATGTTACATGAGTATCACATGACGGTGTTGGCAATGATATGGGCAATGTTCATGATGTCCACACGATGATGATTGTGATGATGATGGGTGTTATGATGGTGGTGATAATGATTATAATGTGAGTTATGTTGATAGCAGCATGGTGCTGATTAGAGCACACAATTATAAATGTGTAGTCTTGTGTAGGCCTAGTCATGATAAGTTACGTTGTAGTGGTAGTCTAACTTGACAGTGCACTGTACATATCTGACTTAGAGTCGATTGATGGTTGTGGTACACTCTGTTGTTGGTCGGCTACTAGAGCAGAGCTGTCGATTCTGATTGTGTTATGTGTTAAGTTGACAAGACATGTTTGGTGTAGAAATGAAACCCTGATGATGTCAAGTATAAAACTGTCTCATAATGTGGTGAGCTGTACTGTGTTGATTGATGTGAGGGAACCTGATCAATATGGAGATGTGTTGTCTAAATATTACCAGTACCAATATTGCTTGTCTGGCGCAGGGTTTAACCTGGTCAGTGGGAATACTGTGTTAGACTGTGTTTGAGGGAACAACAAAAGAATGTATATAGATTATGGGTTCAGGCGCATTTGTTTTATAAAGTGCAATGGTTTAATGTTGCTTTACTTCTGGTCACAAGAGGTGGATTCCGGCTGCGGTTGTTAGAGCAAACCTGGGCCTCAGCTCTGGTTAATGTCGTTTCTGAGTCGCCTATGCCACTGTTCATGCTCCTGTTATGACCCTGTTGTTAAGGTTGCAACTCTCTTGTTATGATGTGTCCTGGTCAATTTGGAGATGAGACATTCGCTCTTCCAACTACGTACACTTCTGTGAAGTTGACTGAGTCACAGTGATCTGGTAGTATGTGGAGCTCAATCCACTGATTCCCGCTGAGAGCTGCGGTAGTCATTAGGGCTGTGCCATATATCCCAGGACAGGATGCCCTGTCTCTGTACAGTGAGACTCATGTTCATGTTTAAATTTGTGTTCCTTTTATTGTTTAAATGATGGCCTTTTTGTTGTCTGGTTTTAGTCAGCCAGCTGATATGTGTATCCAGTCTATTGGTGTACCCTCTGGGATAAGCCGAACATGGCAGAGGTCTGACTAATAGCTGCAGACTATTCATTATGAGTAGTGTTGCTATTGGGCAACGGTTGTCTTTGCTTCTAGATTTTAGGTCCCAATGAGTGTGCAAATTGTATATGAGCTGCATAACTGGACAAAATAAAGATCAATTATTATTGTTTGTATTAAGGTTCTTTTTATCATCTTGTTCTTATTGGTTCAGGGTACGAGTATCTGGATATATGAGGGGCTCAACACACTGCTGATGGTGATTAATGGTATATAAGTTGCCTTAGCAGCTGTATGTTGGTGACAGATGTTAATTGTTCCTGGATAATGGAAATTGGTCATTTAAAGTTCCAGACTATTGTTCTTGGCGTGTGTTGTTTAGTCTAAGTTTATTATTCATTTTCATGTATTAGTTCTGGCAAAGACCAACTCTGTAATCTGGTGTCTGGTGTATATAACCTTATAACCCCCTGTCAAAGAACCCGAGTTTCTTTCCATTTTTAAACCTTTACTTTTCTTGTTAACCGAGGAACAAATCATTATTCATAGCCGCAAGGAAAAGACATACCAGGATCGCATCCAGATCTTTCACAGCAGCAGGTGCTACAACTTTACCAGGAATTCTTTCCTTTCATCGCTGAATCTTAACAAAATGTTGTGATTAGTTATTCTTACTATTTACCAATCAACGTATGGTGTGTTGTTCTATTTTGTACGTTTATCCAGAGCAAACTGAAGAAATATGGCATGGTATTTATCTGAAAGAGTTAAATCTATTTCCTGGACTGTAAGAGCTAAATATATTTACTGGACTAAAAGAGTTAAACCCATCTCCTGGACTGAAGGAGATAAATCTATTTCCTCGACTGAAAAAGTTAAATCTATTTACTGCACTGAAAGAGTTAAAACTACTTCTGGCATTGAAAGAGTTACACATGTGTTTAGACTGAATAAATTAAAAGTATTTCCAAAACTGAAAAAAGTTAAAACTGCCCCCGGGCAGAAAGAGTCAAAACTACTCTCTGTGATGAAAAAGAAGACATTACTTCTGGGAATGACAGAGCTAAAACTGCTTTCAAGTGCTGATAGAGCAACTACTTCTGGGACTGAAAGAGTTAAAATTATATCTGTGATTGCAAGCGTTAAACTTATTTCAGGAACTAAACAAGTTAAAACTACTCCGGGGGATGAAAGAGTTGAAATTATTCCTGGGGCTGAAGAAACTCAAACTGTTTCGGGAGCTCGCAGAGTTAAAACTGCACTCTGGGATAAAAAGAGTTGATATTATTTCTGGGATTTAAATAGTTAAAATTACTCCAGGGATTGAAAGAGTTAAAACTACTTTGGGTGCTGAACGAACGAACGAACGAACAAACTTTATTTTCAAAGGGTTAAGAATTGGGCACACAGGCCCGTCTAACATTCTGCCCTTCTATAATTCTCTTTCATACATTATTTCATTCACACATCATTCACGGCTAACAGAGAACAGCAACAATATAAAAGATATGCATTATAAAGGCATGGGCAAATTGCGAACATCAAAACTACACGACACAGTAATATTAGATAATGGTCTGACACTTGTTATTAGCCATGTGGAATATACTGAAAGAGTTTAAGCTATGTACAGAAACGTGAACGGCTGCTGTGGTTGTTCACAATGTGCGAGATAATCTAACTTGCTGTGTCTTTCGTAAACTGTCATCAATGACAGAATCGCTCTATGCTCGACCTGTCCCACACTTGTGCTTCCCAGATTCTATGGCGCCACGTCTGTAAATAATGTCAATAAACATGCCACGGACAGGTTCAATGAGAAGTTCAACACACTAATGAACACAATAAACATAGCTATGGTGTGGCTATACACAACTTTAAACAAACGTGACCACAAATGAAAGCCCACGCCTAGAAACTTTAAATTGCTTTTGCTGATTGTAAAACCACTTTAATCACACCACAAGTTTTCACAGAGAGGATTTCAATGATTCGTGGCAGACCAGACAGGTAATTGATTATAATCAATCGAGTAAAATGTATTAAAGTATTAACCTCAACATACCAGATGAATTACATACTTAAAATATCTGGACTGCTTATTTTGGAAAGTGCTGCCTGCAGATCGATTAAACATATGTTCCCAGACACAATCCTGATCAATGCTGACGTGATGAATTGTACACCCGTGAGCGACCTGATTATGAATCAACGCCTGCAGCAATATGTTTACGTTCATCATCTGCATTCAACAACATTTCATTAGCAGAATTTATTCACGATCTCCATGCATCAATACTTCACTAGCGGAATACAATCTGCAATGTGAGGTGTTGAAAATACACGAAAACGTTATCACTATATGAGGTGCCTCTAGCCGCGGTATTGTGACCACAATTCAAGAAGTTGTAGTAATGAAACTAGAGAAAGACGAAGAATCAGAATTGTGTGTGTGTGTGGGGGGGGGGGGGGGGGGGGGGGGGGGGAAGGAGGGGTGAGGGGAGGGGAGGAGATAAAACAGGGGGGGGGGGGAGGCTCTTCTTCTCCATTTCTTCCAGTTACCTCAGTAAATGTGTTGGAAGAGATGTAAGGGTCTTTTGTGTGCTCTTTCCAATGCGCTTTGTAGGTTGGTATTTTTTCTCTAAAATTTTCTTGATGCAATCACTCCATCTTTTACGTGGTCTTTCCATTGCTCTGTATCCATCATATTTCTTTAATGTGGCTCTTTGTAATAAACGATAAAAGGGAATTATTGTGAGGTGGCCACACAAATTAATATTTTATTTTTTAATGAATTGCATGAATGGTTTCAAGCCCAACTTTCTGCTAGTTTCCTGATTCCTAATTATGTCTCTCATCCACAGATCTTCTAGGGCATCTCGTCTCTGTTGTTATGATTTTGCGTTCGTCAATTGTATTATGCATCCATGTTTGACACTGGTGGCCTAATGTCGGCCAGTATTTATTACTTAGGAAATTTGCTCTGGTAGTAAAAGGTATCTTTCTATACGACAGAAGTGGTTAGTTGTTTCAGTACCTGGCTTATCTTTGCACAAGGTATGTTTTTTTTTTCTTCTGTCCATTCTCCTATTGGAAGTGAAAACTGAATCTAGATATTTAAATTCGCTTGGTTATCTTATTTCAAAATTCTTTATTTTTATTGACAGGGTTGCCGACTGTCCTATTATTACCATCATCTCGGTATGAGTAGATTCCATAGCGTATCTTCGTCTTCTTCTTCAGCGTTCCGAGCCATTGAGGTTCTTTGCTGCAGATACAATCCGTCTCCATTCGTCTCTCTGGTTGACCTTCTCTTGCCAGTCTTTGATTCCAAGTACTTGTAGGTTCGTATATATATATATATATATATTATCCCTCCACCGTCTTCTTGGTCTACCTCGGGGTCTACGGTCATTTATTTCCTGAGTGTAAGCGAGTTTTGTTTCCATATTATCTTCCATTCTTTCTATATGCCCCAGCCATTGTAGTCTATTAGCCTTCATGATACCAGTGATTAGCGGGGACTTAAACAGATCATAAATGTCTTTTTCACTTCTTCTTTTCCACTCTCCACTTTGTGTATCTCTAATGGGTCCAAAGATGCGTCTTAAAACTTTGTTCTCAAAGGTTTGTAGCAAGGCTTCGTCTCCTTTCGTTTTACTCCAGGTTTCAGACCCATACAGCACAACTGGTCTAATCAGTGTTTTGTATATTGTGATCTTGGTGTTACGAGACAGCGCATTTGATGTTAGTAAATGTTGTAGTGCATAGTATATCTTATTTCCAGAATTGATTCTAGTTTATATCTCTTCCCTTATGATGTTGGAGCAGTTGAAGATTGTACCCAGGTGTTTGTATGTTTCCGTTCTTTTAATGGTCATATTATCTATTTTTATGTGGCCAGAGGTTTTAGCCATTCCTTCTTATGAAATAGAGACAAATGAAAATCGTAGATTGATTAGAGAAATTAGACGTAGACAGTCAAAATGTTTTGGACATGTTATGAGAAGAAATGGACTGGAGAACTTAGTGACAACTGGCAAGATCAAGGGGAACAGACCAAGACATGGCATGGACGAGACAGGAACACTGAGCTGATCCACGACTCTGGTGATCGAGCGAAATGGCGAGTCATGACCGCCCACGCTTTCCGGCATGGCACATGATTGATTGATTGATCTCTTTAAATTACCATATATTCTGTCTTATCTTGGTTGATAACCAGGCCCATCAGTTGGGCTTTTTTCCTTTAAGTGAGTCAATATTTCCAATGTCTTTTGTTCATTTTCCCCAATAATATCTATATCATCTGCATAACCAAGCAGCTTGGATGTTCTTCCAATATCACATTCCTCCTTTACCCTCCTTACAACTTTCTCTAGAGCCAGATTGAAGAGTAGCGGCGATAGTGCATCACCCTGTTTCAAGCCAGATGTTATTTGGAAAGGGTCTGATTTCCTGCCTTTATATGTTACTATATTATAAGTATCTTCCATGCATAGACTGGTCATGTTGATTAACTTCCTTGGTATGCCAAATTCCCGCATTGCATTCCATAGACTATTCCTATGGACACTATCATAAGCCTTTTTAAAATCCACAAACATTTTATGGAGATCTCTTTTATATTCCCAATTGTTCTCGGCTATTTGTCGTAAGATAAATATCTGATCTATTGTTGATCTGTTTTGTCTAAAACCCACTTGGTAGTCAACTAATATGTATACTGAATATGGTTTTAGTCTATTTAGTAGTACTGCGGATAGTATCTTATAGCTTGTGGACAGTAGTGATATTCCTCTATAATTTTCACACTGGAACTTGTCTCCTTTCTTAAAGATAGGTATCAATAATGACTCTTTCCAGTCATGGGGTAATTCTTCAGTCCTCCAGATTTTTATTGTTAGTTCGTATAGCTTTAGATGCAATGCATGGCCACCCGCCTTTATAAATTTAGCAGCAATTCCATCAGCCCCAGTTGCCTTATTGTTTTTAAGCCGTGTGATTACATATAGGATTTCTTCAAATGAGGGTTCTTCAATTTGTGGTTCACACGTTAGAACCTCTTCCTGTGGGAAAGTGATACTTGGAGCTTCACAATTTAGTAATTCAAGAAAATATTCTTTCCATGTGTTGCACATTTCCTTATTTTTTTTTTTTATTGTTGCGTATCCCTTACGGGACGTTGCAGTCAACACCAGCATTTTCAGCTGCTGTTGATGTACTAGGCAAGTGTAACGTTCAGTAGTTTGCCATTGCTTTCTGAACGACCGGCCCCTATACCTTTTTTCGAAAAAACCAGCACCGCCGTGTTTCGAACCCGGGTATACGGGCTCACAAACCGCGTTCGCAAGCCCTTAGCCACAGAGACCATTTATCATATTCCCATTTTTTGTCTTTTAAACCATATGCGTTGTGTTGGTGCCCTCGTTTCATTGATTTCAGTTCTTTTAAAAACTTTCTGGATTCGTTTTTATGGTGATTAGTTTCCATATCTTTGATTATATTACTCATATATTCTCGCTTCTGCTGTCGAACTATTTTTGTAGCCTCTTTACATTCATTTCTATATTGCTCATTTTGGATGTTGTTGATGTCATTTAGCCATAAATGTCTAGCATTCTTTTTCCTAATGACTGCTTCTTCACATTTTTGATTGAACCATCTGTTCTTTCTATGCGGGGTTAACACACCGAGACATTCTTCTGCGGTAGTTTGAATTGTATTCTTGATGTTCAACCAAGTTTGGTCAACGCTTTCCTCCAACGGGTTTTGTAGAGTTTCAAGTTTACATTTTACTTCATCTGCAAATTTCTCTTTGACTGTAATTTCTTGTAGATTTTCTCTGTTATATGTTGGGTGTAACCTTTGTAGTTTAGCATAGAAAGCTCTCTTAAGTTTTATTTTAAATTTTGCCCCAACGAGGAAATGGTTTACTTTTATTTATTCTACACTTTAACCGGAACTGAAGTATAGGAACTCAACAAACTACCCCACGACTGCTATCTTCTACAGCTCCCCCTCTCCCATGTCCTGGGAATATTCATATATGGCTCAAATTCTCTTCCCCGTGTGTCTGTTTTAGGTCTTCCTTTATTTATTATCTGCTCCGTGGGTCCCAGAAAACGGACTTTATAGTTATACTATTATCAGGTCAATTGTACACTATATAAACACGGCATCAATGAAGTTCAAGATGGGTAACTCATATTACTTGAAGTCTATTTTTATAGTTAACAATGAATAGGGAGCTAGTGAAAACATCTATTTCCGATTAGATGATAATATATACCAGGCCTTATAAAAACGTAGCCAACCTTCGCCAGGATAAACACAGTTGCTGACTTGGAGGTCTGAAACCTCAATACCCATTAAAAGTACTTGCCTTGGGATTGTTCTTACGTCTTCTGGCCGCCCCACCATTGTTGGGAAGCATTTAAAAAAGGCAGCTGTGAAAAATGGAGTCGTCTTGTGACTCCCTTTCAATGGTATTTTTTGCTTGGAGGACACAAATCATAATGAGCCACGTCGGGTGAGTTGAGTTCCCGACAACATAGCGGAATATTGTTTGACCAAGAGATTCTTTCTTAATCAGAATGGGCGGATGAGTTGTTGTAAAGGAACTGCCAAGGTCCCTTTACCTACGGGTCCAGAATCATGAGGACTCCCCAGTAAATGTCCAACACCACCTTTAGACTGGGTCTATTTTAAGAAAAAAAAGTTCTCGCCAGTAGGGAGAATCAAACGGCATACATAACCACATGGCCGGAAGTCCCGCATGCTAGTCACAGTGGGGTGTTGGAACTGACCTGGGAAACTGTGACGAAACACCTACAGATCGGCAGATCTCTGCATAATATCCCTTTGAAGGGAGTGCGATGCGTTGGTCTCCCTTTAATTTAATATCAATTAATAGGGGATTTCCCATCTGAAGTAGTGCGTGGCGAAGCTATACTAGTTATTTATAGAGAAATCTAGAATGTTCCCCCAAGTGCGTACGTGGTCGAGATCTCTAGGTTCACGAGTGCTTCATGCAGCACGGGTTGGTGGAACTTATCGTGACTCTGGTTTTCTCCATGGTTCATGGAATTCACGCGGCCCGTGTAGGCAAGTTGAAGGCGCACTGAGTTAGTCGTGATCAGTTGCCAGCCGGACCTCAGCGTAAGACAGATCGCAGCTACAGGGCTGCTGTAATTTTGATGTCAATGTGCGCGGCCAGAGCGGACATCTGCAGTCGAGTTTGTGATTGTTAAATCACAGGTTAGTTGAATACTTATCCTATTGTTTAACTGTTGTCTTTATGCCATGCCGACCTCCCCGAACGAATTAATTGCCGTCGGAAATGAGTAGTCGCGTAGTGTTACAATTTACAGCTCGCTGTCTGCATATTTAATTAGCCTTTATCGATCGGCGATGTAATGTGTTACCTAACGGAACAAGCCTTATTCCACAGCGAGAAGTGTGTAAATAAAATAGGCCGAACTATGTGCTTTCGAGGACTGGTGAAAATCCCATGTGTTTAGATAGATATATTTGTTAACTGATTGTTTACAAATGAGTTGCAGGGACAGTGATATGTATATTATTACTGCGTTGTGCTAGGGAGATGCCGGTTCTTTACAAAGTGTGTAGTAGTTACTTGTTTGGTTTATTAATTACGCATGCAAGGCAGGAAGTGTGTCAGTCATTACATCGACATGCTAGACGCGGTAAATAATGATAAGGTAGATCTTATTATTATAGATGTGTAATTGTGACAAAACGCGATTATCTGTCTTGGGTCGTCAGGATTCCGCACTATTTTGGCGCGTCATCGGGGACTTTCCCAGCTACGAATAGACTGAGGGAAGCCGATGAAGGACTTACGATCTAGAATATTCTCGAAACACCGAAATTCGAGTAACCCGTGATGCTGGGTATCGCTCTAAATTCTCGTGCAGAGAGATCTAGAAACTCTAGGCGGGGAATGACGTTTTCCCGAGAAAGTATCTTTTCTCTAGAAGCACTCGCTTCTCGTGCGCATTGAGTTGGCACGAAGCGGGAATGTGGCTAAAGCAGTCATTCACTTACTGTCGTTGAAACAGAACAGACGCCGGCCTGATTTGAGCCAATTTTGTGGTGCGTCTCTCCTCAACCATGATTCGGCTGACTGTCATAATAAGGAAGCTGAGAAGCCCTTGAAACAGTTCGGAGCTGTCTGGAGATCTGGTTTTCCATACAGGTAGATAATTGTTTAAATCATTTAACTTTGTACGTGTGTTCCACACGCCATTGTTCTAACCTCATTACCTATGCGGATGTCCTTGCATACTAATTAGCAAACCGATCGATAACGCAGTGGATGGCGAATCGTGTTTGTTTACCGTGTGCTCGCGAAACAGCTGATAGAAACGCCGTATTGGGTTGTAGGCGATTTGGGTTCTAAATATGTGTAGCATATTTTGACAATCGTTACATCTATTAGGTTGCTGTGTTAGAATAAAACCTAGTTACTTGTGCCGGATGGAAACCTAGATTAGTTCAGTCAGTTGCTGATGCCCGGAGAACGGTTAGAAAACCAGGTAAGTGGTAAGTGGAGTTTCAGACGAAATTGTGCTTAGTTGCTAAGTAAAGGAAGAACTTAGTTCTGTGCCACCAAGAATGATGTAACTATGGTGTAATAACTTAATAGTGAATTCATTGTGTGGAACAGCGGATTTCTGTGTCAAGGTAAGTTGCTTTGGTGCTATATTTATATATATATATATATGATGGGACATTGTGTGCATATATATTAGATCATGGCATGTGATACTTCCTGGAGTAAGTCCGAACGCCGAATAGGTCGTCGCGAGATAACACTGCGTGCCGTCGCGATATAAATGTGCGTTCTGAAATCTTGTCTCAGCTATCCTGTCTCTTTCGTACTGGCGCTAGTGCGAGTGAATGCTCAGGTGCTGGAAGTATGGAAGGATGCAAGGAGGCTGTATGGGACTGGGGAAAGATAGAATATGGGGGATGTAAAAGCAAGTTATGAAAGTATGTGTTGGTAGGCCAAGCCAACGATGAAGTTCCATCCATGCCAAGGCTAAACCACTTGGGGAGGACAGAACTGGAAGATTTCCCTTGGAACATGTGGGGAACATGTATTCTCAAGAAGGCTTCTTGACTCTAAGGCAGAGTCTGATAAGAAGAGTTTGCTAGGGCGGGGGCAGGTGGTCCCACCAGCAAACAGGCTTGTGTATATAGTGGATGTGATCATGTCCTATTCCTATATCCCGAGGGATGGGATATTGATCCAGCTTATGTTTCTTAATGAACATTGATGATGTTAGGACCGAGTCTAGGGACTCTTTACCTATGTTTAGTTCAATTAACTTAGAACTATAATAACAGCCTTGTATCACTACTGACGTTAGCGACGACTGGTAGATGATTAGGGAGAGGTGAGACCAAAGATCAGACTCGTCATTCTGATTTCTTGCTCTGTTTGACGGGCTGTTCTGTGAGGCCAGCTGACATTTGTGAACCCATGCTGTACTACTCTCCATATAGAGATAATGCTTTAGTTATATGCATAACTAAGTAGCATGACTGAGAGTTGAGTAGTTATTGGTAGGATGCATGTGGACTTATGTTTGGGCCAGTATACTCTCACCGGTCGCTCTTCCTTTTCAGGAGTTTGCCTGTTGAGGAACCAGTCAACTATAATGTTGTTGGCAGGAAACCACTTCGTGTGACAGAGCGAAGGGTTCAGTTCTTTATTTATCACGCCAGACTCAACCACATCAGGTACCCAATATTGATTCACCATGAGTGAAGGTTGCCTCAAGACATACAACCACCCTGAAGGTGCCCGTGTGAGAAGTGTTGGTTTGTGATTGGTCTGGTAAATAGACGACATTCTGTTTTCCTATGAACAGTTCAGCATGTTGAGTAATCATGCTCAACGACAGGGAACGCCGGTCCGTCTAGTGACGGGGGTTCTGCCTAAACGCAGAAGTAACTGATCTTCAGACACTTGAATGGTTCTTTGGACAGCTCTAGTGGCAGGTCTTGAGAAGAACTTCACTAGTTAGTGACATGTGTCAAGGTAACCCGGTGGAAGGGACTATGGGATTATAGTCCAACCTGAATTGTTGCTGTGAAATAGATGTCTGATTCTATTAATGTACTGTTGCAGTATCAAGATTATCAACTGTGTTATCCAAGAACTCAGTAACATTTTAGTAGCCATATCTGATTCTACAAGCAGTGTGACTGTAGGAGACCATTGAATTGGTCCGTGACACTTTTCCATTCATGTTCCGGTGCTGTGATAAAGGGACCATTAAATTGGTCAATACCATAGCGGTTCTGCAGTAAGACTGTGTTCTGATTGATAGACCATTAGCTTGGTCAGTGTTTAAGTTCATCGAAGTAACAACTACTTGGAGTCAATTCCAGGCGGATTGTCTCCCAACTGGTATTGTTCGAGAAGTGTATTAACAGTGACTCCGTGGGAGTGATAGAGATGCAGTTGGTCCAGTGAAGTGTGGTTCAGCAGTGACTCTAGTGTTGTGGATCCACGCTCTGGAGACAGAGTGGTCTCCAAGGTTCTAGTCATCTCACTGGAAGGAAGCCGGGTGAGTGGCGGACCGACTGGACGGGACATCTGCATCCAATCTACTTCTCAACTCGATGAAGATACCTACATCTCTGAGTCTATCTCTACTCTATCTTCTATTTGTGTAAATAGATTCTTCTATCAGGATGTTCATTTCAGTTCTATATTCTCAAGGGTAGAATAAACTTTATGTAAGTTGACTTACTCTTTGTATAATGATTGAGTGTGGTCTCGGACGATGCCTCAGTGTTCATTGTTCCACAGGTGTAGGTAGTTAGTGGGGGTCTAGAATCTGGAGGGGCTTGTAGACGTAATTAACTAATATGAGATCAACCACAGAGGAAAAAGGTGTATCTGCTCATCCAACCCCTGGGGCTAGAATACACGGGAGTGCCAGAGACACCTAGGGTGTGGTTCACTCTCGCTACCCAAGGTGAACTCGTCACACTCCATACAGAGTGGGGGCCCGTCCGGGATTATTCCAAGCTCTCTGTGTGTTGTAGACCTCTCACATAGGGATAGGGACTTAGTCTTTATCCTCTACTTCAGTCTACATAAGATTCTACTACATCTACCTATCTCCTAACTGTCTGACGGACATTTGTGTTGTGGTGATTAGTTAGTACTATTGAGTCATTGTATTGCTTCACCCACACATACTTGAGTACCCACCTATCATAGTCAACATGTCTACCCAAGAGTTAGACTTAGACAAAGTTCAGGAAACTGGACGTAAGTCTGGTCTAGAGGGAGATGCTTTGAAATCCTATGTACAAGAGGTGGAAAGAAATTTTCGCCAAGAGGAAAGAGAGAGGAGGAGAGCAGAAAGAGAACTGGAAGCCAGTAAAGTGGCTCTGGAGGAAAAGAGGATAGCGGCTGATACTGAGATGAAACGGCTTGAGTTGGAAGCCGCGAAAGAAAAACGTGACCATGAGTATCGAATGAAGCTACTTGAGGCACAAGTGCCTGCTACAGGTGTAACTGATGGAGCTATGGGAGGAGGTGTACCTCCTGGCTCAGAGTCAACCAGTAGACGTGACTACCAGGCTATGAAATGGCCTTTACAGCCGTTCGAACCCGAGAAGGAAAGGATAGACCAATACTTAGAGAAGTATGAAGCAATGGCTATTGCAATGGGACTGGACAAACAGAAATGGTGTTTAAAACTCTCCCAGGGACTCCGTGCCGAAGGTTATGAGGTGTATGCACGCTTGCCACCGGGTCTACAGAATGATTACCCGGCACTGAAAGCGGCTCTCTTGAAGAGATTCGAGATCACAGCGCACTCATACCGAAGGAAGTTTCGGACGGCGAAGCGAGAACCTGGTGAACTGTTTTCATCATACAGTGTGAGATTGAACTCATACCTTCTTAAGTGGATGGCCTTGGCCGGATTTAAAGAGGAGTATGAAAGTTTGCGTGAGTTGATGGTTGTAGATCAGATGCGAATGCAAATGTCTAAACCCTTGCGAAACTTCTTAGGTGAGAATGGGGCTGAGAGATTGGATATAGTCACCAAGTTAGCCGAAAGATACGTTGAAGTCTATGGCGAGACTGGAGATACCAGTCCAACAGATCCGAGATCGAAAGATAAGGATCAAGGTAAGTCAAAGAAGTCAAAGAAGGCCAATGGTTCTGATGAACCAAAGAAACAGGTAAACTCTTTAGAGAAGATCTCTAACGTCAACCAAGGTAAGAATAGCCCACCTAGTTCTCCAAAGAGGAAGTGGAGTGAACGATGGTGCAAATTCTGCAAGTCCAGCACTCACAATACGAGTGAGTGTAAGAGTAAGCCCAAGGACTTTCACTTTGCTTGTCTTGCAGAGGTTAGGGATAGACCTTGCAGGAAAGTGAAGACGGTTGATGGGAATGGAGAACCAGAGCGACCTCCAGTGGTTGAGGAAGTAGAAGTGAATGGGCAACAGGTGTTGTGCCTCTACGACACAGGATTGCAATTTTCATCTGTAATTGCATCCCACCTGACAGGCCCAGAGCAACTCACCGGGGAGATGACGGAGATACAGCCAGCCAGTAGGAGTGCTGTAGCGCTACGTTGCCCGATTGCCAATGTGGAGATTCGGAGCAAGTACGTTACTGGACGCATTCAGGCGGCAGTCGTACCGGATCCTCTATATCCCCTAATTCTTGGCCGGAAGTACGTGTTTCTGGGTGAACCAGAACACCCTAGCATCCATAAGTCTAGGCAGGTCAGAGGTACAGAGGAAGAGGGTCTAGAAAAGGTAAGTCTCCGAAAGACTCACCCGGATGGAATGAGTAATGCTCGGAGCAAGGATGCGAAGGAGTGTCCTTGTTCAGAACGGTTGCCCAACAATAAAAACCCGTTAACTCAGGGTAAGTTCAACTCTGATAACCAGTCACCGTTAATTCAGACCGGATCAGAGAAAAGGCAGAGGGATCGTAAGTTGGTTCCTGAGAGCTTCAGAGCTAATCTGCTGCGAACGGTACATGTCAGGTCCCCAACCGGACATCTGACTGTAGGGACAACCAGTAAATGTCTATCCCGGTACTATTGGTGGCCGGGAATGACAGGCGACGTGCGCAGGTATATTAGGTCTTGTCCTGAGTGCCGTAAATGCACACTTGAGAAACGGACGAAGACGAGGATATCCTTAGAGGTTGGAGACCGAGTTCTAGTACTCCTCCCAATCGAGGGGAACGAATTCGAAATCGGGTGGCAGGGCCCATTCCTAGTGGATAAAGTGGGGCTCCACAAGCACTATGGAGTGGTGTTCCTGGGAAAGTCTACTACTTTCCATTCCAGTCTCCTCATGCGCTATGAGGGGAAACCCGATGATAAGTCTACCACCCCAAGGGCGCAGAGATTCGCTGAAAGAACGGTTCGGGGTTCAGGTCAGGTAGCGGAAAGCCTGTCACACCATAGGCAGTCCTATATGTATGTGCAGGTACCTTCTTCGGTTCAGCCCGGTGCTCGGGGGAACATGACCGGCCAAAGGAACACCCGCAGTGCTAGCTACACTGAGAACCGTGGTCGGAAGAGGTGGGTTGTGTCAGAACGGACACCGACCCTTGGTCCCTCAATCCGACCGACTGCAATCCAGCTGGGTCCTCGAAAGGGGAAGCTGGAGTTGCAGAAGTCCAGTAAACTCTGGCAGGAAACGATCGTTAAATCAGATCGAGACGGGAGCTCTGTTCCGCAAGACACTGCGAGATGCCCGATCGCAGTAGCGGAGTAGGCGTTGATCACCCGTGATACTGAATAGCTTGTCCCCCCACCTAATGTGGTAAAAGTATTCTATACAATATTGACGGGTTAGACTTCCTCACCCGCCATCCGGTCTCTAAGAAGAAAGAACGAACGACATAGACAGCTTCTGCGTAGAAGTGGAACGACGGGGTCGATCCTCTTAAAGTGGGGGCCTATGTGACAAAACGCGATTATCTGTCTTGGGTCGTCAGGATTCCGCACTATTTTGGCGCGTCATCGGGGACTTTCCCAGCTACGAATAGACTGAGGGAAGCCGATGAAGGACTTACGATCTAGAATATTCTCGAAACACCGAAATTCGAGTAACCCGTGATGCTGGGTATCGCTCTAAATTCTCGTGCAGAGAGATCTAGAAACTCTAGGCGGGGAATGACGTTTTCCCGAGAAAGTATCTTTTCTCTAGAAGCACTCGCTTCTCGTGCGCATTGAGTTGGCACGAAGCGGGAATGTGGCTAAAGCAGTCATTCACTTACTGTCGTTGAAACAGAACAGACGCCGGCCTGATTTGAGCCAATTTTGTGGTGCGTCTCTCCTCAACCATGATTCGGCTGACTGTCATAATAAGGAAGCTGAGAAGCCCTTGAAACAGTTCGGAGCTGTCTGGAGATCTGGTTTTCCATACAGGTAGATAATTGTTTAAATCATTTAACTTTGTACGTGTGTTCCACACGCCATTGTTCTAACCTCATTACCTATGCGGATGTCCTTGCATACTAATTAGCAAACCGATCGATAACGCAGTGGATGGCGAATCGTGTTTGTTTACCGTGTGCTCGCGAAACAGCTGATAGAAACGCCGTATTGGGTTGTAGGCGATTTGGGTTCTAAATATGTGTAGCATATTTTGACAATCGTTACATCTATTAGGTTGCTGTGTTAGAATAAAACCTAGTTACTTGTGCCGGATGGAAACCTAGATTAGTTCAGTCAGTTGCTGATGCCCGAAGAACGGTTAGAAAACCAGGTAAGTGGTAAGTGGAGTTTCAGACGAAATTGTGCTTAGTTGCTAAGTAAAGGAAGAACTTAGTTCTGTGCCACCAAGAATGATGTAACTATGGTGTAATAACTTAATAGTGAATTCATTGTGTGGAACAGCGGATTTCTGTGTCAAGGTAAGTTGCTTTGGTGCTATATTTATATATATATATATATATGATGGGACATTGTGTGCATATATATTAGATCATGGCATGTGATACTTCCTGGAGTAAGTCCGAACGCCGAATAGGTCGTCGCGAGATAACACTGCGTGCCGTCGCGATATAAATGTGCGTTCTGAAATCTTGTCTCAGCTATCCTGTCTCTTTCGTACTGGCGCTAGTGCGAGTGAATGCTCAGGTGCTGGAAGTATGGAAGGATGCAAGGAGGCTGTATGGGACTGGGGAAAGATAGAATATGGGGGATGTAAAAGCAAGTTATGAAAGTATGTGTTGGTAGGCCAAGCCAACGATGAAGTTCCATCCATGCCAAGGCTAAACCACTTGGGGAGGACAGAACTGGAAGATTTCCCTTGGAACATGTGGGGAACATGTATTCTCAAGAAGGCTTCTTGACTCTAAGGCAGAGTCTGATAAGAAGAGTTTGCTAGGGCGGGGGCAGGTGGTCCCACCAGCAAACAGGCTTGTGTATATAGTGGATGTGATCATGTCCTATTCCTATATCCCGAGGATGGGATATTGATCCAGCTTATGTTTCTTAATGAACATTGATGATGTTAGGACCGAGTCTAGGGACTCTTTACCTATGTTTAGTTCAATTAACTTAGAACTATAATAACAGCCTTGTATCACTACTGACGTTAGCGACGACTGTAGATGATTAGGGAGAGGTGAGACCAAAGATCAGACTCGTCATTCTGATTTCTTGCTCTGTTTGACGGGCTGTTCTGTGAGGCCAGCTGACATTTGTGAACCCATGCTGTACTACTCTCCATATAGAGATAATGCTTTAGTTATATGCATAACTAAGTAGCATGACTGAGAGTTGAGTAGTTATTGGTAGGATGCATGTGGACTTATGTTTGGGCCAGTATACTCTCACCGGTCGCTCTTCCTTTTCAGGAGTTTGCCTGTTGAGGAACCAGTCAACTATAATGTTGTTGGCAGGAAACCACTTCGTGTGACAGAGCGAAGGGTTCAGTTCTTTATTTATCACGCCAGACTCAACCACATCAGGTACCCAATATTGATTCACCATGAGTGAAGGTTGCCTCAAGACATACAACCACCCTGAAGGTGCCCGTGTGAGAAGTGTTGGTTTGTGATTGGTCTGGTAAATAGACGACATTCTGTTTTCCTATGAACAGTTCAGCATGTTGAGTAATCATGCTCAACGACAGGGAACGCCGGTCCGTCTAGTGACGGGGGTTCTGCCTAAACGCAGAAGTAACTGATCTTCAGACACTTGAATGGTTCTTTGGACAGCTCTAGTGGCAGGTCTTGAGAAGAACTTCACTAGTTAGTGACATGTGTCAAGGTAACCCGGTGGAAGGGACTATGGGATTATAGTCCAACCTGAATTGTTGCTGTGAAATAGATGTCTGATTCTATTAATGTACTGTTGCAGTATCAAGATTATCAACTGTGTTATCCAAGAACTCAGTAACATTTTAGTAGCCATATCTGATTCTACAAGCAGTGTGACTGTAGGAGACCATTGAATTGGTCCGTGACACTTTTCCATTCATGTTCCGGTGCTGTGATAAAGGGACCATTAAATTGGTCAATACCATAGCGGTTCTGCAGTAAGACTGTGTTCTGATTGATAGACCATTAGCTTGGTCAGTGTTTAAGTTCATCGAAGTAACAACTACTTGGAGTCAATTCCAGGCGGATTGTCTCCCAACTGGTATTGTTCGAGAAGTGTATTAACAGTGACTCCGTGGGAGTGATAGAGATGCAGTTGGTCCAGTGAAGTGTGGTTCAGCAGTGACTCTAGTGTTGTGGATCCACGCTCTGGAGACAGAGTGGTCTCCAAGGTTCTAGTCATCTCACTGGAAGGAAGCCGGGTGAGTGGCGGACCGACTGGACGGGACATCTGCATCCAATCTACTTCTCAACTCGATGAAGATACCTACATCTCTGAGTCTATCTCTACTCTATCTTCTATTTGTGTAAATAGATTCTTCTATCAGGATGTTCATTTCAGTTCTATATTCTCAAGGGTAGAATAAACTTTATGTAAGTTGACTTACTCTTTGTATAATGATTGAGTGTGGTCTCGGACGATGCCTCAGTGTTCATTGTTCCACAGGTGTAGGTAGTTAGTGGGGGTCTAGAATCTGGAGGGGCTTGTAGACGTAATTAACTAATATGAGATCAACCACAGAGGAAAAAGGTGTATCTGCTCATCCAACCCCTGGGGCTAGAATACACGGGAGTGCCAGAGACACCTAGGGTGTGGTTCACTCTCGCTACCCAAGGTGAACTCGTCACAGTAATGTGCTTCGTGACATTAGAATTGTAACTTAGTTGTTCTATCAGTGGTGGTGATTTTTCGAGGAATCAAGGTGAGATCGGCCGTGGTGTATTTGCTGTGTGAAGATAGCAATGTTATTCCGCGTAAGCAGAATGGTGTTACATCGGTAGGATAACAGTTGATAGATAGTATTTATGATACTATTGTTACTGCTTGTTTTCATGTCCGTCCGCTAGAATGACCGTGCGTGTTCCATCCTACGTTTGTCTAGGCAGCCGACTGGGAGGTAGGCCGGTACGCCCAACCCGTTAGGTTACAGGGCCGACCCAAAGCGATCGTGCATATTCGATGGTTGAACATACCCGATCGAGGGTGATGCGGCACTCCGTAATTCGAGGCCGTTGTGTCTAGATAAATCTAGGATTTGAACCTAACCGTTTCTGTCTTTAATATTCTACTCTTCTGGAACCCTGACTCGGTGCATGGAGTACTGGAAGTACTGCCGTGAAGTAGTAGTAGATGAGGGGAATAACCCCCCCCCCCCCCCCCAAAAAAAAAAAAAGTTGGAGCCAGAGTGTGGTAGTGGAGAGTCTGGAGGCTTGCTACATTGGATGACGTGACTTAAGCCGTCACGGAACAAGGTACACAGGACCCACAGTAGCTGTGGGAAAGTGTAATGGTGGATGGCCACCAAAGCTGTGCTCGACCGGCACAGGTATGACTGACCGGGAAGATAGTCACTGAATAAAAGGGCAACTCAGGATCTGGGACAGGGATCCCAGAACTGACACTATGGCTGTGATATGAGTTTGTTATTTAAGTGTGGCAATTCATGAGTTCTCCTTAGTTAATACTATAGTAATGAATTATCAGGAGTATAATTTATTATGGATATATAGTTATTAATGTGTGTAATTGATCAGTCCATGGGTTAACGGATTGGTGAATTGATGAGTCTGTCAGGAAGGAGATGTCCGGCTGTACACCTTCTCGATAAAGTAATCACTACACTGAAAGGGAAGTAGGTGTATATGTTGATTGATGATGGAAGATGAAACCGGATTGGACTGGCACCAGGCGGAAGATGCTTTGGCAGAGTCATACAGTCGACTCTGGTGCTAGGGGTTATTTGTAGCCCAGAAGTGTTACTTGACTGAACAGGTGGGCTATTGCTTTCTCTAACATCATTATGCCTATACATTATGGTTACTAGTAGATCTATGATGTGATAATTTCATACTCATGTTGGTATACATGAGGAATGACTGAGAGGCAGGTGACATGGTGGAGATGCTGTTAGTCTTTGTTGTAGTTGAGTACTCACACCAACCTCTCCGTGTTTCAGGATCTGTTATTGCTATACTGAAGAAGATTCGAGAGCTTCACCATGAGCTCTATGGGCCCACTCATTCCAGTGCCTATCAAGAAGTTGATTGAGGCCATACTGGGAGTGGCCTTCTGATTCTGCGAGATCAATGTTGGAAGGAGCTGAGTGTTGAATATGTCGGTAGGTCTCGGTTGGGACCTCCGCCAAGAGTCCGACGAGTGTCATCCGATCCCGAGAGGATCCAACACTGAAACGTCTGGTGATTCTAGCCAGTGAAGCACTGATGAAAGTCAAACTCAGTGTAAACCTTGGTGATTGCAAGGTCGTGAACTTTCAAGTTGAACCAAGTGTCACAGTCTCGGATCTCTAGGGGATCTGAACTCGGGCTCAAACAGGCAACAACAACTCCGTTAGATACAATATAGCAACATTTATTAATATGAAATATACAGTGCGCTGGCGAAGTGGGCTTTGACAGCCCGCACTTGACAAGTTGCATATCACAGAGATTTAACATCACACATGATTATAACAAACAATTCTAAGCAACTATCTAGCATATGTCTACGACCCTAAATACACATGGGTCTGAACTATCAAGTCCCTCTAAGGTAAGCCCTGTTGCTTCCCCGATGTCCAGTCTGTCTCTGCCGTTTCACACGTGTCGCAATCCGACACGGGTGGTAACTCTGTCCGAGTTCCTCGTGGACCCCGCAATCGGCGGGCCACATCAGTGTCCACGGGATACTTTACAAGGATTATTACAAGGATAATCTCAGCGACAGGATTTTCTAGTACTGCGCACAATACTAGTCCTGATATAAACGGTGTGCGAATTTCGACAAGTGCCAGGGGGTATTTTTCGATGGTGCCTGCGAATGTGCGACAAGTTACGTATTTGTGTGTGTAGTCTTTGTCGTTAACTAATGTTTTCTTGATTCCACACAGAGTTGCGCCGGAATCGCGCATTAATGTGCACTTTTTGTTATTTACAAACCCTGTTGAAAAATTTAATTTGCCTGACGATGATAAGGCTGCGTTGGCCATTTCGTTAGAAATAGGGATTGTGTGGCCGCATAGCAATGTTGTATCTAGCTGGAATTTTCTACAGGTGTTACATTTGTTATCTGTAATGGTGTCAATGGTTTGCACTGCATTCCCTAGCTCACTCAAACTTTCATTCTGATTGTCACATTCGTTCAGTTGTTCAATGTCTTCATCTGAGGAAGTGTCAATTAGTGCGGCATTGGCCTGCTTCATTATCTTTCGCCCTTCACAAAATCGTGAATAGTGTCCACAGCTGGAACAAAAATAGCATTTGACCGCTCTCTGATACGAATTTCTCGTGTTCTTTTGTTTCTCCACTATCATTTGGAGATGATGTGGATAATTTGGTGATTTGTCACACATCGCGTACTCTTCGTGCATCAGATGACAATACTGGCACTTAACTGGTTTCGTGAACTTCGAGCGTTGTTTGTACTTATTTTCAGTTGGTTTTGAGTATCTAGTGTTTGTAACTGCTGCTGTTTCGTTTTGACTCATGTTTAACTGGAAAATATCGCGGTTCGCTGTAAAAAATGCGCTTCCCTTGGTTTCTACTTCTTGAATAGTTTTACAATCCATTTGTTTCAAAAATTTAGAAAAAGGTGTTGGGATTGTACTAACAATTTTGTCAATTATAATGAGTTCTTTCAGTTTGTCATGGTTGTTATTAGTTTTAGCTGAATTTATCCACTTTGTACAAACGTCCTGAACTGTAGACACGTAGTCTATGAAAGTTTGGTTAGGTTGTGGGGATAATTTTGCGAACTGTTGTTGATAGCCTGCTGTATCTAGTGAGAAATGTTGGAGTATTCTTTGCTTTAAATAATCATAATCTTTCCTCATATCTTGTGGAACTGTCTCTATTACTTTTAAGGGTTCAAGAGCTAAATTTCTCATCAAAATAAATGACCAATCGACTTTTGCGACCTTATGGTAGGACATTAAACACTCAAAGTTTTCCAGGTATGCGCTGATAGAATCTCCTGAACAGAATGCTTTAACGAGGCCTTTATATTTGTTGTATTTTTGTTCCTCTTCCTTACTTCTCATTTTATTTACTGACATTTCTAAGTTGGAATCAATTTCCATTTGTTTTAGTCTTATCTGTGTATCCGCATTTAATTGGGCTTGTTTGGCAGCGGCCTCAAGCTCCATTTGTTTCTCTTGAGCCTGCAATTGCATTTTTTTATCTTCTCTCTCTGATTGCATCTTTTTCTCTTCTGCCTCAATTTGCATTTTCATCTTTTTCTCTTCTCTTTCTGATTGCATCTTTATCTCTTCCCGTTCTATCGCTCTTTCTTCTCGGGCAATGTTTTCTGAGTTCGTCTTCTGTGCCCATTCTGACAGTTTCTCCTCTTTATGACCTAATCTAATACCTAACTCAATACATTTTTCTAACGTTGACATCTTGTCGTTTACTTGTTGTTAATTTTACTGAAAATTAAATCCCTTAGAAAAAAATTGGGGAGTAGAAAATTTAGTTATCTCCCTTAATGTTTACATGAGCAAATACACATGAAAAGTTTTGTTGGTTATGAGGTTATGAATATACATACAAATCAATGCAAAGCAACAATGTTACATGGATGGATGATGGTAAGTACCGCTTAGGGTTGCATTGGGCATGAAATGAAACTCATCTTATTTTCCCTGAACTTGCGAATGTAGTCTTGTTCTCTCGCCACTGTTGGAGGATAGGTTACATACACAATTCGCGGAACAATCTGCTAGTAGAATCAAAAACAAATTAGTAACAGTCACGTAAATGTCAAATTTCATAATATTAACATCATTTGAAATGTAACTGAAGAGGGATTAATACTAGTTCATTACTAGATAGCTGCAAAGTTATTAAACTTGTTCTGTATTAAACTTGATATCATTTCATTAATTTTTTACTTGGCAACCAAGAGCTGTCTGAACGTAAAGCTTGTGCCAAAACCGGAGCCTAGCCCCCAAATAGCCTGTCACAGTCTCGGATCTCTAGGTGATCTGAACTCGGGCTCAAACAGGCAACAACAACTCCGTTAGATACAATATAGCAACATTTATTAATATGACAGCCCGCACTTGACAAGTTGCATATCACAGAGGTTTAACATCACACATGATTATAACAAACAATTCTAAGCAACTATCTAGCATATGTCTACGACCCTAAATACACATGGGTCAGAACTATCAAGTCCCTCTAAGGTAAGCCCTGTTGCTTCCCCGATGTCCAGTCTGTCTCTGCCGTTTCACACGTGTCGCAATCCGACACGGGTGGTAACTCTGTCCGAGTTCCTCGTGGACCCCGCAATCGGCGGGCCACATCAGTGTCCACGGGACAGTGGACACACTGACCAGTCCTTCGAGAAGGCTCTGGATTCTTCAAGCCTTCGAGTGACTCACTTCTTTCCCTTGAGCGGGAGTTTTAGCCCTTTGCCACTATATCTTACTTTATGTTGGTTACCGGCCCCATGTGAGGCTGTGACACCAAGTGATCATTGTTACCGGTCACCCTGGCCTGTGTGCTATGCTTCCGGCCCGGCTGGGTTGTCATGGGACACCGTGTATAATTTTATGCTTGAATAGTGTATCTACATTGGTTTACCTTTATGAAGCCAACACGTGGTCCAGTGACCTAAGACCTTGATTACATAAGTGGTGGGAACACCAGAGGGACATGTTTGTTAAAGTAGGGAGCTACCTCATTCCAACGTGGTGAACTGTTGACAGTGTATGCTAGGTTGTGATTGATACCCATCGATCAGGGTAGTTACATGAGACTGTGTGAAGATCTATTGGTCCAAGGACATGGAAATAAGGTGAAGTGTTTAGTCACCTGATAGACTTTGCCAGTGACGTTTTGTGTTCGTGTGGAGCATCCGCTCATGTTGTAGGTGACATATCAGTGGGTGGGTCACTTATGAGATAAAAGAGTGACCAGGCTCTTGTGTATTGTGATACGGTGCTACATGTACTTTTTCTGCAAGTGGGAGACCGCTAATATTCTAGGGTCGGCCCAGACTTCATCAGGAGTGTGACGGGTGATATAGTACGACAGCAAGGAAGGATCCTTGATCATCGGTGCAGTGTCGGTCAGGCAGTGGTACTTCGCTTGATCAGCCCGTGATTGGTTCTCTGTGGGAAGAGGGAACTTTGAAGAGGCAGCAGACTTTGGAGTTCCGGTCCACTGGAGGAGCCTGGGTGAGTCGCTACCACGACTGGACAACCGCACGAGCTATCGTCCGCCTCCATGATGAAGAATACTCATCTGCATATCTGATCTTGTACATAGTATCTTCTAGTCTGGCTTTCAGCCATCCTTCTCTGTGTTGTGGTTGACCTAGTTCAGAATTAAATGTTTGTTCTCTTAGCTATGACTTTGTGCAGTGATATGACTGGTGTCTTGTCCGAGCCCCCTTGGGGTAGGGAACCCTAGGTGAGGGAGGGGAGGGCCAGCTGTCCCGGCTTGTGTGGGGCTTGGTAGATGTAGAGTGCTATTGAGGTGGTTGGAGCGAAGGCTGGGGATATTATCTATCGTGGCAAACCAGTCCAAGCCCCGGCGGTCTTGTCACAACAACTTCTCAGACTTCTTCTGTGATTGCCCGAGAGGTGACAGACCCGTGCCTGAGGCAGCGATGCTGACTCTTCATCACTATTCATGGAGCAACAGGTGATAGACATGAGGGACGACTTCATTGCACCGGGTTCTAACCCAAATGACTTAGTCTTCGTTCCCTATAGCGGCTGCAGAAACTGTCGCACAGAGCACGAACTCGGTAGCGCCAACCACACCACCCAGGGGTCTCCGGAAAAATCGCACACGTGAACCGAATGACAGAGACCTAAAAGGTACCTACTACCTTCGTAGCGAAAAGCAGTCGGTTTAAACACTTCAGCTCGGAGACCACCTATTCATCAAGACTCATCATGTTTACGTATACATTAAGAATTGTGATGACCGTTCACTTCATCCAAAGGGGTGGAAAGTATGGAACCGTGAGTTCTAAAATGGCTGATAAGGCCTATCTTGGCTCGAAATGTTCTTTGATAATGTCGGCAAAGAATGCTTGACGTTCCAGAAGGAGGATCTTCTGCAGTGGTTTTTCTGTCCTGCCTTTTCTTCACAGCTCTTACAGTCCTGGTTGCTTCACATGTGACTGCACCCTTGCGTAATGATGTTCGCCACGAATTTCGATCCTTGGCTGCAGTCTCCCAGGTGTCATGATGAATTCCAGAAGCTTTCAGTGAGATTTTCAGAGTGTCTTTAAATCGTTTCCTCTGGCAGCCTTGGGAGCATTTACCACAACGTTGCTCGCCGTAAAAAATTCGTTTAGGGAGCCTGTGATCTGGCATACGAGTCAAGTGATGTGCCCAGCAAATCTGATTCTTCATTAGTAGAGTGTGGATACTGGGCTCTTTCTAGGACTTCAGTGTCTGGGATCTTGTCTTGCCATTTAATCTTCAATAACTTCGTAAGGCAGACTGTGTGGAAGTTGTTTAATTTCCTAGCGTGTCGCTGATAAACAGTCCAGGTTTCACAAGCATATAGGGTACCCACCAACCGCGTCTAGCTGGTTTGGTAATGATGTGGAAGATAATGTTTAGGGCACCTTTTCTAGCCCCGTCCTCATGCTATGGAGGTGAGCAGTGCTTTCATTTAGAGGGCTGCTCAGTCGCTCAGGGTGCTGCCGAATCCCACTGGTGCTCCGGTCAGTAGAAGACGACCATAAGGCCTGAGCTGCCTGTGTGCAGGTCTGCGACAACGGCTACCAGCGTACCCCATGCCTGCCGATTCGCCGCTCACCACAGGTCTTGCAGGTGATATATGAAGTTGGATGAAGAATGACTTGCGCGATGAATAGGATTAAGGTGAGGAAGAGTTGCGCAATTCGTCTACCTCACTCTCTCACCTGAGTCCAGTGACAAGACAAATCAAGACGACTGGAGACGTATAAAGGTGCAGTGGATGTCCAGGGCGCTCACTCGCTTCCTTCAGGTAGTCGTCGTGTCGTTCACATTCGGAACTGCGAGCGCAAACAAGACAAGCCGCCTTAACAAGTCAAGAAGCCTGCTTCGAGGGAAAATGTCACGTCGCAAGTCCAACAACAAAAAACACGCAGTATCCAAGATGTGCAGCGTGGGAGCCGACAAGACCGTGAAGAAGATGAACGTGGAGAACATGCCTGCTAGCTGCATCAAAGAACCTGAAAATACAGCTATTACTGAAGCTACCACAAGGGAGAAGATCAACAGCCCACCACAGACAAGAGCGAAACCTACTGAGAAGCAGAGGGAGGAGAGAGACACCAGAGTCGGAAATACCGACTCACCGACAAGCAAGTGGGTTGTCAAGCGTATACAAGTGGAGCTATCAGACTAAGAATTTCTGAAGAAAAGAAGAGAAGAGAATCATCACATCCGATTCATGAAGGCGGAGCGGCTCCTCACCTACTCCAAGATACCTACAACATTGGCGGTGGTGATGACAGAGGGCAGCTGGATGCCAACCACAGTATCAATCATCAAGAGAATGCAGCAGCCAGAGAGATTCATCCCAAGGATCACCCAATGTTCCACAGCAGAGCAGCATACCGCAGCAAGACGGAAATCTGCCGGTACTGCGCCGACCACCACGCCTTCAATGAGTGTCCGCTTGCCAAGCTGGACACGGACTTCCGAGCACCCAACAACAAACGAAAGTGAGCCAACTGCCTGGGCAAGCATGGAGCAAGATACATGGGTTTTCCGTACCTGCAACGACACAGAGACGCCCTAAAGGTAGCAATTACCACAAAGACACCACTCAAGGACGCAATGCGGAGGGGCGAGACAGCCACGGGTATATCACAAGCTGAAAGAGATCACCTGCAAAAACAGATAGACGAGTTGAAGAAACAAGTCAAGACACTGCTGACGATGACTCCGATCAGCGACAGCGAAAAACTACTGGCGGAAATAAGGGAGATCCAACAAAACATCAAACAAGAGGTGAAATATATGGCACTGATAAAGAAAGAGAACGAAGAAATCCTACAAACCATAAAATCAGAGCGAGAACTACACAAAGCTGAAATGGAACTCTTCCAAAACAAACCAACAGAAGCCACACAAGAAACCACAGAGAAACATAAAGATGAAAACCAAGAGACCGAGCCTGAACCGCAAGCTACAGCCAGCAGCCCAACCGCAACGTTCGAGACCGACAAGGGAAAACCAATATCTCGCCAGACATCCGAAGAAAACTGAAATGAGCACCCTGATGATGACACGGAGACTCCCCGGGGGCCTGCCTTGGAGGAGCTACGAGAAATTGCAAGACTGGAGAAACGCAGGCACCAGGAATTCAAAAGGTGCTGGATTGAAAGAGAAAAGAAGAAACCCAAGAAACTCAGGAGACCGGTAGGATACCCAAATATAATAATTGACTTTGATGATGGACCCGGCTACACGTACTATATAGAAGATGGAGAGATGCTCCCATGGATGACCGCAGAGGAAAAAATCGAATGGCTACAGAAGCTCAAACTCGAAGAAAAAAAGGCGCAAGGAGGAAAATGAAAAGATCGAAAAGTTCATACAGAAAATACACACAAAAGGAGGCAAAAACACCAAATAAAAAGTTCTTATAAGGACTGCAACCAGTGAGGCTAGATGAGCCAGGAGCCTTGACTAACAAAATATACCACAAGAGGAGACGAGCACAATGGACAGCCACTGACTGATCCCCCAGCTGACGTCACAGACACAAACAAACATAACCAGACCGGATCAGGACCAACTCGTTAGAACGCACAAGACAAGAATTAGGGTGAATGAACCCACAAAAACCACGGACCTCAACAATAACCTCAACTGAAAGACGCAGGTTGAACGAGGCCGAATTTGGAGTTTTTGTATTGAAAATGGAATTGGAATTGGAACAGAGCGCTCAACGTACCTTGCCGTGCTCATTACGTTTCACAACGCTTTTCAGGTAAACGCTGTCTTGCCCGTTGAATAAACAATGATTTGTTTCGCGCAGTCTGCCGATTCCGGTCTTTACATGCTGGGTTAAATCATCATAAATCATTATAACATTATAAATGACGTGTGGTTCTTTCACCGAGGAATCCGAGAGGAATATGACAATCGCGCGTGGTAAGCATCTGGATCTGAGGCAAACAGTCACATTATAACGAGTGAACACGAATGAGTCTAACAACTAAATACAATCTGTACTGATGACTTCTTTATTGTGTATTTAAAACACATAGACACAAAGTAAGATGAGATATTATTTCGCGACAAATGTTACTGCAGTTATATACATTCTTCTTTTCTCCTCTTCCTCCTTCCCCATTTTTCTTCTTAAGGTGGCTATTCTAGAGACGACAATCGCGATCAAGAAACTACAAGCGTATGCCACGTGATATTTTAATGAAGTTCACTTCGCCTATACCATTAATTATAGTCATACTGTTTATGCTTTCCATGTATGTCTTTCTCAGTCTTTCCATGTATACCTTTCTCAGTCTGTGTTGCTGGTTCAGTAATGATAATTTCTATGTTAGTAGACTGGTTTCTTTGACGTGTTACACGTTTACTAGATATTACAAATACTGAAATCAATCAATCAATCAATCAACCAATCAATCAATCAATCAACCAATCAATCAATCAATCAAATAATCGACGTACCCACCGACATAAAAATACCTACCTACCTAACTACATGCCTGCCTGCCTACCTACCTACCTACCTACGCACCTATCTACCTATCTTCCTACCTACCTAACTACCTGCTTGCCTGCGACCTACCTACCCACTACCTACCTATCTACCTATCTACCCACTTGCCAGCTTCCCTCCCTCCCTCCCTACCCACATAACTACCTACCTACTTACCTACCTGTCTGTCTGTCTGTTTGTCTGTCTGTCTGTCTGACGTCTGTCTGTCTGTCTGTAACTCCGCCCCTCGGTACTTGCGATTGTCGTGTCTGCCTGTTTATTTGCTGGTTTGCCTATATGTCGATATGGATGTATGACTTTCTGACGATATGGATGTATGACTATCTGTCGGTATGGGTGTATGACTATCTGTCGGTATGGATGTATGACTATCTGTGGATATGGACGTATGACTATCTGTCGGTATGGATGTATAACTATTTGTCGGTATGGATGTATGACTATCTGTCGGTATGGATGTATGACTATCTGTCGGTATGGTTGTATGATTATCTGTCGGTATGGATGTATGTCTATCTGTCGCTATGGATATATGTCTATCTCTCGGTATGGATGTATGACTATATGCCTGTATGGATGTATGTCTATCTGTCGGTATGGATGTATGACTATCTGTCGGTATGGTTGTATGACTATCTGTCGGTATGGATGTATGACTATCTGTCGCTATGGATGTATGACTATCTGTCGGTATGGATGTATGACTATATATTGGTATGGATGTATGACTATATGTCGGTATGGATGTATGACTATCTGTCGGTATGGTTGTATGACAATCTGGCGGTATGGTTGTATGGCTATCGTTCGGTATGGATGTATGACAATCTGTCGGTATGGATGTATGACTATCTTTCGGTATGGATGAATGACTATCTGTCGGTATAGATGTATGTCTATCTGTCGGTATGGGTGTATGTATATTTGTCGGTATGGATGTATGACTATCTGTCGGTATGGGTGTATGTCTGTCTGTCGGTATGGATGAATGACTATCTGTCGGTGTGGATGTATGACTATCTATCGGTATGGATGTATGACTATCGTCGGTATGGATGTATGTCTATCTGTCGGCATGGATGTATGACTATCTGTTGGTATGGATGTATGACTATCTGTCGATATGGATGTATGACTATCGGTATGGATGTATGACTATCTGTCGGTATGGATGTATGATTATATGTCGGTATGGATGTATGACTATATGTCGGTATGGATGTTTGACTACCGCTATGGATGTATGTCTATCTGTCGGTATGGATGTATGACTATGTGTCGGTATGGATGTATTACTATCTGTCGGTATGGATGACTATCGCTATGGATGTATGTCTATCTGTCGGTATGGATGTATGACTATCTGTCGGTTTGGGTGTATTACTATCTGTCGGTATGGATATGTATGACTATCTGTCGGTATGTATGTATAACTATCTGTCGGTATGGATGTATGACTATCGCTATGGATGTACGTATATCTGTCGGTATGGATGTATGACTATCTGTCAGTATGGATGTATGACTATCTGTCGGTATGGATGTATGACTATCTGTCGGTATAGATGTATGACTATATGTCGGTATGGATGTATGTCTATATGTCGGTATGGATGTATGACTATATGTCGGTATGGATGTATGACTATCTACCTACCCACCTAACTACATGCCTGCCTGCCTACCTACCTACCTACGCACCTACCTACCTATCTTCCTACCTACCTAACTACCTGCCTGCCTGCGACCTACCTACCCACTACCTACCTATCTACCCACTTGCCAGCTTCCTTCCCTCCCTCCCTACCTACATAACTACCTACCTACCTACCTGTCTGTCTGTCTGTCTGTCTGTTTGTCTGTCTGTCTGTCTGACGTCTGTCTGTCTGTCTGTCTGTAACTCCGCCCCTCTGTACTTGCGATTGTCGTGTCTGCCTGTTTATTTGCTGGTTTGCCTATCTGTCGATATGGATGTATGACTTTCTGACGATATGGATGCATGACTATCTGTCGGTATGGGTGTATGACTATCTGTCAGTATGGATGTATGACTATCTGTCGATATGGACGTATGACTATCTGTCGGTATTCATGTATGTCTATCTGTCGGTATGGATGTATGACTATCTGTCGGTATGGATGTATGACTATCTGTCGGTATGGATGTATGACTATCTGTCGGTATGGTTGTATGATTATCTGTCGGTATGGATGTATGTCTATCCGTCGCTATGGATATATGTCTATCTCTCGGTATGGATGTATGACTATATGTCTGTATGGATGTATGTCTATCTGTCGGTATGGATGTATGACTATCTCTCGGTATGGTTGTATGACTATCTGTCGGTATGGTTGTATGAAAATCTGTCGGTATGGATGTATGACTATCTGTCGCTATGGATGTATGACTATCTGTCGGTATGGATGTATGACTATATTTTGGTATGGATGTATGACTATATGTCGGTATGGATGTATGACTAGCTGTCGGTATGGTTGTATGACTATCTGGCGGTATGGTTGTATGGCTATCGTTCGGTATGGATGTATGACAATCTGTCGGTATGGATGTATGACTATCTTTCGGTACGGATGAATGGCTATCTGTCGGTATAGATGTATGTCTATCTGTCGGTATGGGTGTATGTATATCTGTCGGTATGGATGAATGACTATCTGTCGGTGTGGATGTATGACTATCTATCGGTATGGATGTATGACTATCGTCGGTATGGATGTATGTCTATCTGTCGGCATGGATGTATGACTATTTGTTGGTATGGATGTATGACTATCTGTCGATATGGATGTATGACTATCGGTATGGATGTATGACTATCTGTCGGTATGGATGTATGATTATATGTCGGTATGGATGTATGACTATATGTCGGTATGGATGTATGACTATCGCTATGGATGAATGTCTATCTGTCGGTATGGATGTATGACTATGTGTCGGTATGGATGTATGACTATCTGTCGGTATGGATGTATGACTATCTGTCGGTATGGATGTATTACTATCTGTCGGTATGGATGTATGACTATCGCCATGGATGTATGTCTATCTGTCGGTATGGATGTATGACTATCTGTCGGTTTGGGTGTATTACTATCTGTCGGTATGGATGTATGACTATCTGTCGGTATGGATGTATTACTTTCTGTCGGTATGGATGTATGACTATCGCTATGGATGTATGTATATCTGTCGGTATGGATGTATGACTATCTGTCAGTATGGATGTATGACTAGGTATCACCTGGACTTGTCATCATCATCACAACCGTGAGAATTGTCACAATCGTCATATCTTGAGGCTTTTTGTCAATATCAGCAACGACCTTGACCATGGTGCTCCTGCTAGAAGTCTGAGCACCCTCTTGTTACAGATGTAGGACAAGAAGATTAACACACCCTGAAGTCCATTTAACCAAATTGCGATACAACGAAGAGGATCATTGTCCGGTATGAATGTATAAATATCTGTCGGTATGGGTGTATGACTATCTGTCGGTATGGATGTATGACTATCTATCGGTATGGATGTATGACTATCTGTCGGTATGGATGTATGACTATCTGTCGGTATGGATGTATTACTATTTGTCGGTATAAATGTATGACTATCTGTCGGTATGGATGTATGACTATCTGTCTGTATGGTTGTATGACTATCTGTCGGTATGGATGTATGACTATCTGTTGGTATGGATGTATGACTATCTGTCGGTATGGATGTATGACTATCGGTATGGATGTATGAGTATCTGTCGGTATGAATGTATGACTATCTGTCGCTATGGATGTATGACTATCTGTCGGTATGGATGTATGACTATATGTGGATATGGATGTGTGACTATATGTCGGTATGGATGTATGACTATCTGTCGGTATGGTTGTATGACTATCTGGCGGTATGGTTGTACGGCTATCGTTCGGTATGGATGTATGACAATCTGTCGGTATGGATGTATGACTATCTTTCGGTATGGATGAATGACTATCTGTCGGTATAGATGTATGTCTATCTGTCGGTATGGGTGTATGTATATCTGTCGGTATGGATGTATGACTATCTGTCGGTATGGGTGTATGTCTGTCTATCGGTATGGATGAATGACTATCTGTCGGTGTGGATGTATGACTATCTATCGGTATGGATGTATGACTATCGTCGGTATGGATGTATGTCTATCTGTCGGTATGGATGTATGACTATCTGTCGGTATGGATGTATGACTATCTGTCGGTATGGATGTATGACTATCTGTCGGTATGGATGTCGTTGGTTTTTCTATCTGTCCATGGTATTCTTTGCATTTTCCTCAGAAACCACATTTCCACAGCCATTAGCTGTTTTTCAGTTTGACTGCTTATTGTCCACGCTTCACATCCATACAAAAGTACAGGTTCTATGTAGCATCTCAACACCCTTTTTCTCGTTTCAATTGATATCTTTTTGGTGGTCAGTATGTTTTTAATCTTGCTAAAGGCTACCTTCGCAATGGCAATTCTTGTTCTAATCTCTTCAAGGCATCTCCCATCAGATGTTATGTCTGTGCCGAGATAACAGTATCGATTCACTTGTTTAAGAATATGTTCATCTACTCGTATATCACATTGTGGTATTTCCTTCTTTCCTAGTGACGACCATAATCTGTGTCTTTTTACAATTTAATTCTAACCCTAGTTGTTCACTGTGTGCAACAACCGCATCTAATAAATTTTGCAGGTCTTGTTCAGATCAGCAAATACTATAAAATTCACAAATTGGGTTTTGTAAATCACATGGAAAACAGGTGACCGATCCAGGGTCTCGTGGACCTTATCAAGGCTCTGTCTGGAGCATTAGGATAACTGAAAGTCTTGTGCTGTCATGGTAATCTTGTTCCAATGGAACACTTCATCATCAGGTTCCCGTGTTGTTGATGGAGTTTGAACTGTAGTCTCGTTGTACTTAGTAAGCCGGCTGGATTCCAGAGATGGTGTTTTATTGTATCCATCCAACCAACTGGGTTCTAGCTATGATGTCTGGTTTTAATCATCCAAGGAGTTGGATTCTTGAGGTGATGTCTTATTGTTCCTAGTCAGCCAGATGGATTCCATGGATGATGTCTGGTTGTAGTCATCCAGCCAGCTCGATTCATGAGGTAGTGTTTTATTGTACCCCGCCAGCCAGCTGGATTCCTGAGATAGTGTTTTATTGTACCCAGCCAGCCAGCTGGATTCCCGAGATAGTGTTTTATTGTACCCAGCCAGCCAGCTGGATTCATGAGAACTTATATTTTTAATTGCATTATTTTGCAAAAGTACAGAGTTGTTTTCAGTGGAACAATTTTGCATTGACGATACATTACATCTAGGTTTATAAACGTCAAACACGCACATGACTGGAAGCAACGTGTGAATCCAGAATATATATGAATAGCCCGTTACGTGCATAATGTACTTTTACAGTTTGTTTACTTGTATCGCTGAAAAATATTTGAAAATATGTCATGCGGAATAAACATTCTCTGCAAGCAGTTATCTAACGGTTTGACTTTTATCAGCAATAACTAATCCACATTTATAGGAAAACTTCTAATAGAATGAATATCTAGTGCAATTTCCCCCAACCAAAACCAGACGTAACTACAGTCCCTAAACTCAAGGTATTCATCCAGCTAACCTTTCGAGAGGATGACGTATTTCGACGTCTACAAGACCGACTTACTACAGCAGTAGGCCGAACATTCTGTGCTGCAACTCCAGTCATTAGATATAAAACCATGCCAATTCCTACACCAGCAGTCAAAGAACCTGTTCCTCTGTACGCCACAAACAATTGTAATTTGTATTTACCAATTCAATGTAGATGCCAGGCCTTCTACATTGGTAGATCAGAGAGACAGCTTAACAAACGAGTGTCAGAACACATACCTCAATGGGTCAACAAGATACGACACACAGGAGATGTTAGCCTAGTGGGGCCGACACACCGGAAGCTCCCCGCGTCTTCAGTTGGTAGGCACATTATCGAAAGCGGCCATGTGGTTGACAGAGACACTGCCTTTCGCGTGTTGTTTAACACACAAAATACTCGCTTGTTAAAGTTTGCAGAAGCAATTATGATCAATCAACGCAAGCCAGAATTGTGAAAACAGAAAGACATGTTAGTCAGTTTAAAATTACCGTGGTAGACAATTGACATTACTGTGCGAATATGTGTATATTTCAACTTGAAGGATTTATCTAGTTAATTTACTTTATGTTGTGTGATTTCTGCAGTATGTACCTGACTAGATGCAGCAAAATATGCCAGGCAATAAATCGTGCTATCTATTGTTTGTGTCTTCGTTATTCAGATGAATATCAGTTTTATCGGTACCATAATTGACTATCAGTTAGTCTTTCATCGATAAGGTTAATGACTATCAGTTATTTCATTCATCGATACTTATTTCTATTGCGTGTAAATGTTGTAAATGTATCGTGTAGCCGTGGCCGTGAACTATAACTTTACTGGGCACCACATCAAGGCAATGTTTAACACATTTGGATGCCAGCCCAGCGATTATGTGTTCGAATCCGTATTATGGCCGGGGATTTATTAAAAATTTTCCCAGGTCGTGCTGTTGTTTGTCCATCAAGAATGATGATGACCATTCATTTCATCCAGTGGGGTTGAAGGTATGGAGCCGTGGGTTCTAAGATGGCTGATAAGACCTATTTTGGCTCGAAATGTTCTTTGACAATGTGGGCAAGGAATGCTTGACGTTTCTGGAGGAGGATTTCCTGCAGTGGTTTTTCTGTCCTGCCTTTTCTTCACAGCTCTTTCAGTCCTGGTTGCCTCACATATGACTGCACCCTTGTGTAATGAATGACGTTGGATGAAGAATGACTTGCGCGATGACTTTGATTAAAGTGAGGAAGAGTTGCGCAATTCGTCGACCTCACTCTCTGGCCTCAGTCCATCTGAGTCCAGTGGCAAGACAAGTCGAGACGACTGGAGACGAATACAGGTGCAGTGGATGACCAGGGCACTCTACGTGCCTTGCCGTGCTCATTACGTTCCACAACGCTTTGCAGGTAAACGCCGTCATGCCCGTTGAATCAGGAATGATTTCTTCCGCGCAGTCTGCCGAATCCTGTCTTCACATGCTGGGTAGGCATACCCTAGTTTACCTCTTGGTTTGACACCAAGTGGGATACCCATGCCTGGTTTAGCCAGCCTCTCACAGCTGTTGCCCGGGGGGTGGCCGCTGTCGCATGCTGACAGCTACTAGGAGCCACAGGCACGAGCTGGGTGTCAGGCTTGGACCAGTATGGAATGGGTCCTGAAAAGGACATGAGAGTCATCCTTACCAAAGGTGCTACCAATACCTGACACCCCGTACCCCCCAGGTCGTGCTAGGCCAAAATGAGCACCATGAAATGTCCTGAGAAGTAGAGAACTGTAGCGTTATATTGATATTGACCTCATCAAGTTATATTGATATTGACCTCATCAAGTTATATTGATATTGACCTCATCAACCAGCGAGTCGCGTTGTCTGTACAAATATGGGACTTGCAGCATATATCAATTACACTGGAGGACGTAAAAACAAACAAACAAATAAACAAATAAACAAACAAATGCACATAAAACCGACACAACTTAATGAAAAACTGTAAAAATCATCAAAATCTTGACGGATTAAGAAGACGTAACTGGACATTGCTAGTTACAGTTGAGGGAAGAGGCGATGATTACCACTGGAATAAGGGGAACTGCATTAAAGTTTTAACATATAATGAATGAATCACAAAGAAACGAGAAATAGACTGTAAGCTTTACTAGAACACAGTCACAAGTAACAAAAAGGACGTTGCTATTAAAGACTTCGTCAGCACAGATAAACAAACACAAATCAACACGCTATATGAAAGACTTGTCCGTGGCAGGACTTTGCAATCACCCTCGGCCGCTATTAGTTGGTTATGATTTACTGGTTAATTTTACATTGAGTAGTTTGCCATGTGTTATCAGGGCCCATAAGGAAAGCAAAGAATAGTAACTTTGTGACCTACAATGCAAGTCACAGGAGGCAACTACGAAAGGTTGGGATGAGACTGACTACCTCATCTTGTAGACAACTTTAGCTGTAACATCCATCCAATCATGAGTAGTTCTACACAAGTCTTGACGTCATTAGTTTCATGGTCTATGCTCTACTGGGAGATGAAAGGCAGAAGAAGAAGAAGAAGAAGAAGAAGAAGAAGAAGAAGAAGAAGAAGAAGAAGAAGAAGAAGAAGAAGAAGAAGAAGAAGAAGAAGAAGAAGAAGAAAAGGAAGAAGGGGTGGAGTAGGAGAAGGAGTAGAAGAAGGATAAGCGTCGAAGATATCGTCAGAGAAGGAAGGAATGAAGGACAAAGACAGAGGAACCCTGCCAGACATGCAACAGTGGAAACTGTCTAACGTATAAAGGACGAGGAAAAGATTAAACTGCACTGTGAACCACCTCAGTTATAACTAAGGCTGCGGAAGCCTTTTGAACGAGGTGGAAACTTGTTTTTATTTCCTTCTACATACAGGACAGGAAGGAGGAGGAGGAGGAAGTAGAAGAAAAAGAAAAAGAAGAAGAAAACGAAGAAGAAGGAGAACAAGAACAAGAAAGAAATGCATTCTGAAAGAGAAGTCAAGCTAAATATGTACGTGCATATGTTTCTTGGTGTTGATTTATATGCTGTTTGTGTTGATAACCTCTTGGTTGCTCTGGCCAATCTCCATACTGAACCACATTGACATAGACAATACAAAAACGAGACAATGAACACAAATGGACACTGTTGTACACACGAACAAGACCAGCTAACTAACAACAAATAAACGTGAACACATTCCCTTGAAACGCTCGTTTTAAAAAATCAGTGACATATTAAAACATTAAGGAATACAATCCACTGTGACAAATGTAAAACACAAAACATAAGGCCACAATAATACAAATCAATAAATATTTAACAATACTTTATTAATGTTTTATATGCGTTAATAATACAATATAATAAATAGAAATGCAAACACGAGTCATCACGATAGTCAATATAAATGTAAGACACATTGAAGGGAAAGAAGTAAAATATTTAATATGATAATATATCCATCAGTAATGCATTTGCTGAGAACGATGAAACAATCTGACAATTAAGAATATCTTTCGTTAGAGAGAATAATTACATTGATTGAATTTATATGTAAACATCAAATATTATTTCATAAATAATTAGTGTCGGGGAGAACATAAAGATTATTACCAAAATACAAGCCCTGGTCTATTAAGCCGTTGTCCTTAATACTCTTTAATGAAGTGAAATGGCGAAGGCCTTGCGAAAGCGATTTGTAAGCCCGCTTACCCGAGTTCGAAACACAGCTGCGACCCATTTGGCAACAGACCGCTTTGCTCTGAGTTTTAACTAATTGGCATGGGAGCGGTCGTTCAGAAAGCAGTGGCAAACTATTGATTGCAAAACTTGCCAAGACAACAGCAGTAAAATACTGGTGTTGTCAGCGAAGTCCTGTAAAAAGGATATGCAAAAAAAAAAAAACGTAGTGAAACCTGGTCAACACACTCGCACCAAGAGACATTTAAACAGCTTTTGTGTGCGGTGATGCGACGAATACTCGGCATGAAGTGGCAAGATAAGATTACAAATACTGAAGTACTGAACGTGTTAGAAGGATGAACAATTGTAGGAAGGGCATCTTTTTTTGTGAACTGCAAGATCAGTAAAAGATCTCGGGGTAAGCCTCTACTGCGGTACAAAGATGCGTGTAAGCAGGGCGAGATTGGTACAGGAATTGATATTACGCCTTGGGAGCAGGTCGCCGCTGATCGCGTTGCATGGAGGGACAAGATCGGGAATGCAATAAAGGTAAAGGAGACAATGATTGCAGATAGGTCAGACAATGAGTGCGTGAGACGTCAGATTGTGCGTGATGTTAAAAATGACCATGTGATCACATACATTCATTGTGGAGCAACATTTACCCCTTAAATTGGTTTGTTGAGTCACGTCCGAAACCGCTAATGGGTGTAGTTATTATGCCTTTTTAAAAAAAAAGCAGACTGCTTTTAAGCACATGTAACAAACTATCATCTGTTAAAAAGGCAAGGTCCCAGTTGCTGTTCATTTCACAAACTGCCCAATTACACTCGTAATTAAAACTGTCTGCCTAAATACTTAGTTATTGCCCTCCTTCCTTTCAAAACAAGTAATTATCTACTTACGTAATTACTCTCAGTGGTTCGGTAAGTCTCTGTCTTCCCCCACAGCATATGTATATATTTACCAGCACTCATGTGTGACCGCTGTAGCGCTGTGGTCAGACGCTGGCTTGCGGCGGGTGGTCATGGTTTCGATCCATTTCGGGTGGATTCGGATTCTTAAAATTGACTTGGGTTTCAATGTCGACCCAGCCTAAAATGAGTACGAGCACATGAATTGGGAAGTTAGAGGAAAGAAATGTATGTTAATGAGGAAAATAGAAGTGGTGGGATAAGTTCAAATATCTTGGGTCGTTAACTACCAACAATGGTTACACAATGAAAGAAATTAAAAATCTAGTATCTATTGCTCTTCAAAAGCTAAAGCAACTGAATAAATTATGGAATGGAACAGATAGAACTACAACAATTTGATTGTTAAGAGCATGCATCTTTTCCTTTGCAACATACGCTTGTGAGACCTGGACGCGTATTAAACAAGCTGAACAGCGCATAAATGCCTTTAAAAATAAATGTTATAGACGAGTTCTAAGAATATCTTGGATACAGAACAGAACATATGCATCCTTATTATAAGATCTAAACACTGAAGAAGTTGGCTATTAAAGACGATAAAACAAAGGACATTGAAATATTTTGGTCACTTAACAGACCATGCAAGTTTGGAGAGAATAATAACGGGGGGTTATATGCCTGAGAAGATAGGAATATGAAGGCAAAAAAGAAGATGGGTGAAGGATGTGGCGGATGATCTCCAGATAGATGTATCGGAAGCGGGACATCCTGCTTATGATCGAGAAGTTTTCCGGAAGGTTTTTATGGGAGCGAGGTTCTGCAAAGTACATGCTACTGAATGAATGAATGAATGAATGAATGAATGAATGAATGAATGAATGAATGAATGAATGAACTAAATAAGTGCCACGGAGTGATTAATAGTCTGAAGCGACTTCCCATATCTGCCATTGGCTTATATACAGTAGTTTTCCATATGCTTCCCCCCCCCCACCTTTTAATTTGATATATAATACAACATGTCTGCTACCATATTAATAACTGTCATACACCATACTTCCCATTTTCCGCCATTCAATGTTTGTTTTTTTTAAAAATCCGAACCTACTTTTTGTTTAGCACTGAATCTGTTAATGTCTATTAATATTGTGAATCTTCCCGTCATTATTACATGTTTATTGATTGTAGCCAACCCTCCGAAGCGCTACTGAACCGTTTCTCTATCTTTACATCCGTGAGACTGTTTATTCATATCTGTCACGACTTGGGAATGTCCTGAGTGGAGAAGGTGGGGGACATACTGAGAACCCTTATGTGGAAAAGATGAGATTGTGGGTAATTGGCATGGGGTCTGGTAGAATCTCAAAACTGAGAGGGAAGACCAGAAGAACTTTCAATCAGATAGCGGTTGGAATGGTTAGTAGTGTGACTCTTCGCTGGCTGTTGAACGAGGGGATGGAGCGCTTATGGGAGTGTCCTGAGTGCAGTGATGTCAGTTCTTAGCTCAATTCAACTTAATTCAACTGTCACGACTTTTGCTATCGTTCTGCTCGCGCTGAACGTTGATGTGGCGATGTATTTCTCTAACCCAAGAACCGACAGGTAGAGATTGAGCACCCTCCTGTTACAGATGTAGGACAAGAAGATGAATACGCCCTGGAGACCATTCAACCCAATAGCGATAACACGTAGAGGATCATTGTCCGTGGCTTCAGAAATTACAGAAAGGATTCAGAAAATCCCCGTCATAGATGAAAGTTTAATGTAGATGTATAGATTACGATGATCATCTTTCCTGAACTCGCGAGTCTGCAGTTTACGAACATTGTAGATTTTTATAATTCTGATCACGAAAAATATCAAGACGAGAAGAAGTATCAAACATAGAGGTGCAACAAGAGTACCGATTAGTATGATCTGAGAGTCAATAAAGCATGTAGTGTTTCCGTATCCAATAAACTGTCCGCCAGAGATGATGTAGTTTGTTGTAATAACTCCGGCAACCGTTAGACCAGGAATTACAGAACATGCAACTACTCGTCTTATCACGTAGGTCATTTCTGAGTTGGCTGTAGATTTAATGCTCCGAGTTGTAGCAGAAAAGACACAGAACATATGGAAGCACAAGTAAAGCACCAACAGAACATAGACAGCCATAAAAGGTGAGTACAGATGGCGAGGATAGTACAAATATGACTATCTTCTTGGACGTGGGAAGTGGCCAGCAAGGATAACTGAGCAATTAAAAGGCTTAAACACAAGAACATGTTGTTCTTTCCGGCGACACTGCGCAGCACAGGGAACATGAAATACGTCTTTAATGTCACCATTAGACAAATAATGGAAGCAATAAGACATATCAAGGTTAGTATATACAAGGACATTGTTAGCAAGCTTATATTCATAATTTCATCGTGAATTAAGTAAGTTTTCATATTTAGCAATTCATAACATACACTCATTGTCCCACCTTCATCTATCGACACCATGTTTAGTTCAGTTCTGTCAGAAAAGGTCATTCTTGCGCTCTTAAATAACAAAGTAATCATGGGGCTTTAAGGCTTAATGTCACTTTGATTCGAATAATCTGTCTTATCAAACTGCACAAAAGCACAGTTCAAATGAGTCTAAATTATTATAGCATTTTGCATGTCCTTCTCTGTCAAACGGTGAAACTCAAGACTAGAAGCTAACGAAGATTGGTGTGAAAATATTTCCTGGTAAGTTGACATGTAATGTGTTTTTCTCTGCTTCCTGAAGGGCCTTAACACGGACATAAGCACCAGTGTTGTGTCTGTGTCTATATCAACAGTTATTTTGTTCAGGATAAGTGTCGTGAGTTGGCTGGCAGGTGTCGCTCCTAATGGATTAAACGACAGAAACAGTTAAGTGAGAAAGTGACGGTCCTGTAATTTTCTAAGGGAAAACGATCGTTACTTCAAACAATCGCCGTACATTTGAAAGAGGTGAACGTAGATCGCGTGGTCTCCGGGAAAACTAGGTGAGATCAAAGGATAATTAACGATGTCAAGGAAGATCGTTTATCGCCGGGACGTTCGAAGCATGATCAAACAGTTGGATCGGGTTGAAATACTGTGAACGGAGTCCTTTGATCAAACGGAAACAATCACGATAGAACGGGAGATCGTCTTTATTAAAGACGGTGATCAGTACGGTTGTACGGAGATAAAACAACCAGGGAAAAGAACAGAGGCTGAGGGGTTAAGAACAAAACAAGTGATGTAGTCGAGCCAATAACTTTGGACTGAATTTACTGTTTTAAAAATCAGTTGAAGATTATATTTACGATCGGCGGGTGTGGATTTGATTTAGTGCCGAAAATAGAAAATATATCACAGAGTTTAGGTTGTGTAAAGATAACCAGCCCTGTCCCTTCATGGGAATTAAATGATGTACTTCTAGGCCTAAAATAAAATTCAATAAGGTGATTATATATATAGATGTAGAGTAAAACGCTAGCATAGGGAACTTTCGTGTGTAAACGTAGTATAGAGAGTCGACAGCATTTAGGCTGAAGAGTGATTTAGGTTGTGTAGAGTAAGGTGTCAGAAGAATAAGTCTATACTAGGATTTATGTGCTTTGCTTTAGCGTGTCTTTCTTTTACCTGGTATAGGGTAGAGTGCTGAACTACTCCGTCTTATACAAGAATATAGCTCTAGTAGGATCTATAGAGGTTATTTACTGAATATTGCAAATTACCTACATTCACATATCATAGGTCGGAGTAGAGTTTCTCTCACAGGCTGTTGTTTTACTCAACAGGTTCCCTGCACTTGACATTTAAGGTGATTACCCATCTGAGCCGAAGCATTTGGTCAGACTTGGGTGAAGTAATGCAGGATATGAAACGGTGAACCCGGTGTCACCAGAAGGTAAAACCAGTGTGAGTTAAAATTACCCAGGAACCTGATTCACTCTAAGTGAGGTGATAAAGACAAGTATAAAATATATTTAAATAATGATGAAGAGGACTATTTAATATAGACCATAAAAAAAGGAAAAGACGATCAGTAATATTTTTTCAAAGGGGTGACAATCCTCAGTGTATAAACTATATAGTGTTGGACTGGTGTTTACAATTTTTCAATACAAGGAATATATTACCGATCTTGTTTTGGAAACCAAAAGGACCATAATTACGCAATCAAGCAGTTTTGATCTGACATTCACAGGAACTATAAATATTACAGATTGTCGAATGTGCGTATGTGAAGACTCGAATTAACATAGAATTCAGTGGAGACTATATTCTTCAATACGTTTCCAGAACATATTGGCAACAACACCATCATCAGTGAGAGAGAAGCAGCCGGGTGAGAGATTCCACGTTATGTGCTTTGTGAAGTCGAATGGCTGTATCATGAAGAAATAAACTCTGAAGCTGATCCTAGCGTATATTATGTCACACATTCAAGATAGATCACATTACATATTCACACACATACATTGCACACTCAACTGACACTTTTCTGCAATAAATGTTTTATCATTTTGTTCGAAACCTGTGTTAGTGGAGGTATGTGCTGAAGGAACGTGAAGGGGGGTATTGTCTGTTGAAGAGAGAGAGAGAGAGAGAGAGAGAGAGAGAGAGAGAGAGAGAGAGAGAGAGAGAGAGAGAGAGAGAGAGAGAGAGAGAGAGAGAGAGAGAGAGATTAAAAGACTTTAAAAATAAAAGGTGGGTGTGTAGACAAAGGTCCCCCAGCAGAGGAATACCTAGACAAGGATAATTAACAGGTGTGCTTGTTGGTTCCACTTTTCCCCCAGGGACGTCAAGCGACAATAAGTTCGCTTACAATGGATGTTTCCACTTCATCTCGACTGAGAGACCGGTTAGCGAGAATATAAACGTCAGCTGTGAACCAGCGGATTTGGAACAGGCATAGTGTGTTCACATGTCCGTCAGTTTGATTTTCCCAGATAGGAAAAGGCTTGTGAGAGAATGCTACATTAAGCGAGATTTGAAATGCCTGCCCAGTATTCAATACAGAACGCTCAATTTGATTCTTAAACAGTCTCAAATACGTCTGTTGAATTTGTGAAACCTGTTCTGTCAGCAGGGTCATCTCTGTGACAGCACTAGGCACATAGTAGATGTGTATCCGATATACCAAACCACGTATCTCACTGAGGGCAGTGGAGCAGCTTCCGTTGGTGAGAATCTTGCCCGGGCTACACTGCAAGGGCAAACACGTGTTGTCTGGGCTAGCCCACTCTGTGCCTTGAGAGCACGTTATGAAATCATGTCTATGTGCTGTTATTCTCCGTTGATATTCCAAGTTCAACAACATTGAAAACGGCAGGGGTATTTCATGACGATTTATTGGTTGACCTCTAGGATATATTCGACAATCTATATCAAATTCTTGGTATTCTTGCATGTTGCAAATGGCACAGAAAAAATTTTTGTACACTCTCTCATTGGGATCTGCAGCTATTTGGACGCCGTTTAAAACCCCGGATATATCTGCACAAGCTCTGACAACGTTCTCATCATATACTGTCCACTCACCGGTCACATTACAAGTGTCCACAACAACTTTGCTAAACCAAAATCTGTTGATGATTTTCTGATTGTGTCTGACGGGTTACGCAACCAGAATCTGAAGCCAGACTGAGCTAAAGTAACTCCCCCGGAGTTCGTGATGAGTACACTGTCTTATAGCTCTTGCATTCCACTGAGATAGTCCAAGGTGTAAACTGTGGAAAAGAAAACAATGACCAAATATCTACAACATGTAAGCGACAGAATTGAAAACAATGAACAGGTATTTACAATGTGTAAACTAGATAATAGAAGACAGTGAACATGTATTTATACCGTGTAAACTACAAAATATAATCAGATGAGCGCTTATTTAAAACGTGTAAACTACATAGAAAGAAGTAACACGGGCGAATGGATAAGAGCTCTCGGTCTGAAACTTCCGGTGTGCTGACGGTGGGGTATTGGATTCATTCCTTTCACATTCTCATGTGGGCTTCTCGTTTATAAAGTAATGGCAAAATACTGAACTTAAAATTGTCTAGTAACTCTACCTGGGGTTGGGCTTGATTGCAACGTCCTGCATAGGTCATACTATATGTGCTTTAAACCCTACAGAATATAAACCAATCAACACATACTTACAATGTGTAACTCAGGTTAGAAAATAATACACATGTATTTACAATGTGTAACTACAGAATGGAAACCAATGAACACGTATTTGCAATGTGTAACTACAGGTTGGAAAATAATAAACTTGTATTTACAATGTGTAACTACATATTAGGAAATAATAAACATGTATTTACAATGTGTAACTACAGATTAGAAAATAATAAACATGTAGTTACAATGTGTAACTACAGATTAGAAAATAATAAACATGCATTCAAAATGTGTAACTACAGATTAGAAAAACACTAAACATGTAGTTACAATATGTAACTACAGATTAGAAAATAATAAACTTGTATTTATAATGTGTAACTACAGATTAGAAAATAATAAACATGTATTTACAATATGTAGCTACATATTAGAAAATAATAAACATGTATTTACAATGTGTAACTACAGATTAGGAAATAATAAACATGTATTTACAATGTGTAACTACAGATTACAAAATAATAAACATGTATTTACCATGTCTAAGCTAAACTATATAAAACAATGAACAAGTTTACTTTACTTTACTTTATTTTACTTTACTTTACTTTACTTTACTTTACTTTACTTTACTCTACTTTACTTTACTTTGCTTTACTTTACGTTAATTTACTTTACTTTACTTACTTGAGAGACGTTGTTACAGATAGCACAATACTTGTTGTAATATGAACGTCCTGTGATGTGTCAATGACGTGAACAAATGTGTCAATGTCTAGTTCAGCCGGGAGTATGTCGTTCTGGCACTTGAACTTTCCATTACCGTCTGGGTAGTTGGCTGGGCAAGATCTCTTGGACAGGTAGGCATTTTTTATACCAGATTCACAGACTAGATCAAAACTTGTCTGGTTGCTTGAGCGCATAGTCCTGTCTTCTACATTTGAACTACGCAGGTAATTATGTGTCGTATTCGGTGCGTCATCAAAAAAAGGTAGAGAATCCACAGATGGCTCATAATCAGGACAGCAAGTTCCATAAAATTCGCAAAGCGGTTCATTACAATCACAGGGGAAACATTTCACATCAAAACACCAGTCTTCCCCGGGAGGGATCACCAGATAGTTGTTGCGACAATGTCTGGAGCAGTAAGATATTTTGAAGTCACCTGCTGTCAGGGATTTGTTGTGCCAGTTAAATAGGGGTCTATCTCCTCTTCCTTGAGATGTTGATGAGCTGCTATCTGTTTTGATGTGCACACTCAACCAAATGGATTCATGAGAAGTTAGATTGTGAGCTTCGCCGTTACGAGCAAATATAGAACTAGTGGCGCTGGATGCATTCTGAACTAGTGAGGTTTCGTAACTAAGTTTAAAGATGCTACATAAACACGATATTGAAAACAACATACGAATCCAACATATTTGTGAAAACAGCAGTATAGACATGATGTATTGCAGAAGTTGTAATATAGTGTATGTCCCGTCAGTTTAACTAAATAGCTACGTAGTTAAAACACTGGTTTAACCAGAATGTATTTATATAGAGTATTTATCCTGTGTCGTGTCTATAGTTTAAATTGTAGATTGCCAGTTCTCATTACAAGGTTTCTTATGGCACATGAATAATGTGGATGAATTAGAACTTGTGTTTAAATTGTTTTCCATCTGCTTAAAGTATAACGATATCAGTGGCTTGTCGTAGTCAATGAGTTAAGACACTAGTATTGACTTAAATCCACTGTATTAGAGCTACTACTTAGTTCACTACATCATACCAGCGGACACACTATAAACATCAATACAATAAGCCAATTTGGACAAACATGTCCATATGTGCAGTTAACTAATACTACGCCGTTTTAAGAACACCCACTCGCAATTAACGGAACCTGTGATACTCACAACACTCATCGAACGCCGATTGGTCTATACAATGGGAGCAGCACCACCTATCCAATACACATGTAGCCCTTTACTATTTTAATATACGGAACACTGTAATGGGACGTTTGTCTGCCACAATACCCTGCCAGCTTTCATTACTCTTAAAGGTTCGCTAATGGTTTCTCTGTTATAGACAATTTTCAAACAATGTGTGATCATTAATCATGTATGACAACTAGGGTTGATTTGTCTAGGACCGACATCTCGTTTAAATGTCAAATGAAGCTAACTTATTGTTTATGATTTCATTTCCAGCATTAGCAAATATAGCTAACGTATTGTATAATTTCATGTCCTGCAATTATAGGTGGCAAATAGAGCTAACTTATTGGTTATGATTTCATTTCCAGCATTAGCATATATAGCTTGCTTGCTTTCTTGCTTGCGTTCGCTGGCTGTGAACTCCAGCGTGAAGTCCTGTATGTCGGATGAAGACATCCTGTTGTCCAACATCAGTGTGGTGTCATACAGGACCTGAGGTTTGCGTGAGTATCCGTTGTCCCAAATCTGGCTTATTGGTGTGCAGACTGGGGGTTCCTCGCCGTGCAGGCAGATACTCTCCGACTTCGGAAGAATCAGCGATCCTACTACTTTAGCCAAGACCCCGAATGGACCTGTTGCCCAGGACGCACGACTAGGACGTGTTAGTAGGTCTTGGCCAGTATAGAACCTGGCCCTGGTGCCTTGAAAACACCTCTGCGTCCCGCAACGTATTGCATACGCATAGCTAACGTATTGTATAATTTCATGTCCAGCATTTGTATGGTTGCAAATATAGCTAAATAATTGCTGCATGATTTCATGTTTAGCATTTATACGAGGGTAAGTCGATTAGTAAGTCACAAATGGCTGTAGAAAAATAACTAAATATGATAACAACTTGAAACCAGTTTATTTTTATACATACATTGTCCCTTTATTTCGCAACATAATTTCCACCAACATTGATGCACTTATCCCATCGTTTTATCAGTCCTCCAAACCGGCTGCATAGAACTGCGTGCTCTGTTTTTTAAAACATCTTTTCACTTCACATTCAACTTCGGCGTCATTCGCGAAATGTCTCCCGCCAAGGTGGGTTTTCAGTGGACTTAGCCCCTAGCGATTTCCACCTTTTTGGTCCGCTGAAAACTCACCTTGGTGGGAGACATTTCGCGAATGACGCCGAAGTTGAATGTGAAGTGAAAACGTGATTTAAAAAAACAGAGCACGCAGTTATATGCAGCCGGTTTGGGAGGAATGATAAAACTATGGGATAAGTGCATCAATGTTGGTGGAAATTATGTTGAGAAATAAAGGGACAATGTATGTATAAAAATAAATTGATTTCAAGTTGGTATATTTAGTTATTTTTCTACAGCTATTTGTGACTTACTTATCGACTTATCCTCGTATTGTAGCAAATATAGCTAAATTATTTTTGGTATGATTTCATGTCCAACATTTATAGGGTGGCAAATATAACTACATTATTGTTGTATGATTTCAAGACCAGCATTTATAGGGTGAATAATGTCCATGAACTGATACATTTGTAACCAGATCAATATTTGCACACTGCCGAATGGTACAACCTTTGATATAGATACGATGTGAGGTAAATGGTGCTAATGAAATCACAAGTTGTCTAGCTGCTTGGTGGTCATGTGTTCGAGCCCCTGTAAAATCAGGGATTATGATTTCTAACAGACCTGTGTTCTCAAGTCGACCATCTATAAAATGGATGATAGGAAATTTCATGGAAAGTAAAAGCGGCTAGCATGATACTGGCCACCCATCGACTGCCGCTGTGTGTGGAGTGTTCTTCCAAAGGTGCCAATACACTCCTACTGGCGAATACTTTTACATTGGCCATACGGGACAGTCTACTCACAATAGTAATAGTAGATAAAGTTGGCTGGTGAAAAAAGACTTGGGAAGTATGATTTAAGGTCTCTATAGGAAATTAGCTAGACTCTACAGGTGAGGAGGGATCGGGAGAGTAGACTGTAGGCTGTCAAACTTTAATTACAATACTGCAGCCCATCTGTTTGTCCAGGATGCCATGTAGCGAGTCAGAATGAATGACGTAATGGATAAGTCACAAAGAATCTGCGAAGTAATCTCGAACCAACAGATAGAATAAGTCGCTAAGTGACGTGAAAAGGTAGAAAACGTCACAACGGGATAGTTTAGCAACCAGTGAGTAGAGTTTGGGCTGGCGGCACGGAAGGCGGCATGAGTCTATTAAAGTAGAGAAGATTGTCAACAATACTTCAGGAGATGGCAGTGGTAGCTAGGAACTACTTGGTAGGAGAGCTAGATCATTAAAGCATTACTCCATTTAGTCAGGACAAACAGCTGGCCATGAATGTATAAACTAGGACTCGGCGAGAATGGCCAAGGTGACAGAACGGTCAACCGATAGGAGGCATTAGAACCGACGCTAGGCGGTGAGACATTGTGTTGGGATTTGAATAGTTAGGTTCAGCTGTGTGATTATGTTTATTTCTAAGGTACCGACCCTCCCGGCTGTACGGGAACGGTACACATATTATTATTATTATTATTATTATTATTATTATTATTATTATTATTATTATTATTAATATTGTGATTCATATTTACCACAAGCTGTTCACCGGAAATAAATATTGACGTAAAAGACATATCAGCCGGCTTCTAGTCGTCGATGCTTTTTGGCTTCTGGATTCTGTTCATTTGGTTCTACCTTGACAGCGAGCTGCAGATGATTATTATATGTAATTCACCATTTGGCACAGGACATCTATTCTCAGATGTAAACAATGGAAGTGAATTACCTACCGTTCTCTTACATACACAGACGACAGGAACACAAAGTGGTACACAGCTTTCATTCACTAACTTATGGCTGGTGTTTTAACATAAGAAAAAACTCTAGTAATCATTTATAAATAGTTAGTTGCATATATTTTAGAGGACATAGCAGTCAACCCCAGCATAATTTGGCTGTTGGTGATTCCTGGGCAAGATTATATTCAGTAGTTTGTCATTGCTGTCTGAACGACCGGCATCCATACCATTTCATAAAAAAACCAACGCAAAGCAGTTTGCTGCCAAATCGCCCACAGCTGTGTTTCGAACGCTGATTATGAACTGTGTCCGTATTCCTTTTGCCACGGAGATTGTAAGTAATTGAATAATGCTTTGATAATAGTGTTATTTGACATGTACAATAGTATGTCACAAGATCGATAAGACCTGGAAATTTATGGGGCTATAAATGGATCTATAGAGTTGATAATTTCTTATTTTCTAAACTCAAACTAGACAACACGGTGTAAAACATGACATACATACATTGACACCTTGCCGTCTTGACAGACGATAGTTTGTGCTGTAAAAATGCATAATAACTTTTACCTATGGCGGTTGCGAATGTGACTGATAAGGCCAATTCGCGCTGTAAATGTCCGTTCACAGTGGGTGCATGTGAACACGTGGTCATTTCCACCATCATGCACCATCTTACGTCTCACACGCTCGGTGAGTGACTTATCTGCAATAATTTTCTCCTTTGTCTTTATTCTATTTCTGATCTTTGCCCTCCATGCAACACGTTCAGCGGCGACTTGTTCCCAATGTGCATTATCAATGCCTATATCAATCATGTCCCGCTTACACACATCTTTGTATCGTAGTAGAGGCCGACCCTGAGATCTCTTACCCATCTGTAATTCACCAAATATGATGTCCTTTGGTATTCTACCATCATCCATCCTTCTAAGATGGCCTATCCATCTAAGTCTAAGAAGAATGAGCATGGAATAAACCGTCACACAACCTGATCTTTCCAATACTTCAGTATTTGTGATTTTGTCTTGCCACTAAATACCAAGAATTCTTCGCAGACACCGCATATGAAAGCTGTTTAAACGTTTCTCTTGGTGTGAGTAAGTTGTCCAGGTTTCACTGCCATAAAGAAGAGTACTAAGGACAGAGGCTTGATAGACAAGGACATTTGTTCTGGCAGTAAGCTTCTTGTTCTCCCAGACTCTTTTTGTTAACCTGTTCATTGTTGTTGCTGCCTTACCAATCCGGATGTTGATTTCCTGATCTAGGGATAATTTGCTATTTACCACTGATCCTAGATATGTAAAATGGTCTACCATCTCTAGTTCGGCGTCGTCAATAAAGATTGATGGTACCCCATGTGCACCTTGTGACATAATCTGTGTCTTCTTTTTGCTAATTGTTAAACCAAATTCAGAACAAGCATTGGAGAATGCAGATAGTAGACATTGCAATTCTTCCTCAGAGTGGGTCGTAACTGCAGCATCATCTGCAAAAAGCAACTCTCTGATCAGTACCCACCTAATTTTGGTCTTGGCCTTCAATCTCTGAGCATTGTAGAGGCTACCATCTGAGCGTGAGTGAAAGTTATATACCACCATCCTGATCAAAAAAGGCATATTTCAGTAGAAGTGAAAAGTATATTCCAAGGGTGGGAGCTAGTACACAACCTTGTTTAACTCCACTCTTGATTTCAGACTCTTCAGAAGTTGCACCATCAAACTTGATTTTACCCTTCATGCCTGTGTGGAATGATTCCACAATGGACAGAAGAGTTGGTGGGCAGCCAATCTTCTTTAGTGCCTTGAACAGACCCTCACGACTGACCATATCATATGCCTTTGTGAGGTCGATGAAGGCAATAAACATTGGTTGATATTGTTTCCGGCATTTTTCTTGCATTTGGCGCAATGAGAATATCATATCAATAGTAGACCGGTTCTGTCGGAAGCCGCACTTTGATTCGGGGTAGACTTGATCTCCCAAAACTTGAAGTCTACGTAGAACAATTATGGCAAATACTTTTCCAACAATACACGGAAGTGAGATACCCCTATAGTTGTTGCAGTCGCTCCGATCGCCCTTGTTCTTGTACAGTGTTATAGTGCTTGAATCTTTGTAATCCTGTGGGACTTGTCCTTCTCGTCAGCATAGCTTTATTAGCTGGTGTATCTGCAGAGTGAGTGTTTCTTGCCCACTCCTGATAACCTCTATTGGAATCCCATCCTTACCTGGAGCCTTGCCAGATGCAAGTTCATTTATAGCACACTTAACTTCTGCTATGGTGGGAAGTGTGTCCAGGTGGTCAAGAGTTGGTAGAGCCTCTATGGTGTTGAGGGCATCATCCGATAGGTTTGTCTCACTTGAGTAAAGCTCCAAATAGTGCTCTACCCATCTGTCCATCTGCTGTTTCTTATCAGTGATGATTTCTCCAGTCAAGGTTTTCAATGGTGCACTTCTTTTGATCATGAAGAATATTATGGATTTGTGGAAGGAAAAGGCACAAATATCGAAATATACACATTAAAAACATTAATAAAAAGAACAATAGAGACACCGAAAGACAATTTATTTGGTACTTTATGAGATACGCCAAGACCTTTGATAAAGTAAAACGTGATAAACTAATACAATTGTTAGAAAACATCAACATTGATGGGGAAGACCTCATAATAATACAGAACATTTACTGGAAACAGCAGCAACAATTAAAGTGGAAAATAAATAGGGCGACTATGCACAAATAAAGATAGGAGTAAGACGGAGATTGTGTATTGTCGTAGGATCTCCTCTCTACTCTGTGTCTTCTCTCTCTCTCTCTCTCTCTCTCTCTCTCTCTCTCTCTCTCTCTCTATATATATATATATATATATATATATATATATATAGAGAGAGAGAGAGAGAGAGAGAGAGAGAGAGAGCGAAGTAATAATGAGAGAAATCATAGAAAAGCCACGAACACGAATTGGAGATGCAAATGTTGTTTGTCCATCAAGAATGATGATGACTATTCTTTTCATCCAGTGGGGTTGAAAGTATGGAGCCGTGAGTTCCAAGATGGCTGATAAGGCCTATTTTGGCTCGAAATGTTCTTTGACAATGTGGGCAAAGAATCTTGACTTTCCAGGAGGAGGATCTCCTGCAGTGGTTTTTCTGTCCAACCTTTTCTTCACAGCTCTTGTAGTCCTGGTTGCTTCACAAGTGACTGCACCCGTATGTAATGATGTACGCCACGAATTACGGTCTTTAGCCGCAGCCTCCCAGGTGTAAAGATGAATTCCAAAATCTGTCAGTGAGATTTTCAGAGTCTCTTTAAAGCGTTTCTTCTGGCCGCATTGGGAGCATTTACCACAACGCAACTCGCCTTAAAAAATTTGTTTAGAGAGCCTGTGATATGGCATACGAGATAAGTGACAAGCCCAGCGAATCTGATTTTTCATTAGTGTAGTGTGGATACTGGGCATGGACACTCTTTCTATAACTGCAGTGTCTGGGATCTTGTCTTGCAATTTAATCTTCGATAGCTTCCTAAGGCAGCCTGTGTGGAAGTGGTATAATTTCCTAGCATGTCGCTTATAAACAGTCCGTGTTTCACAAGCATATAGCAGTGTGGATAATACAGCTACTTTAAAGACTTTCCGCTGTGTTTGCAGGCTTATTCCATTTCTGTCCCATACATTATTATACAGTCTGCCAAAGACCGTGATGGCCTTGGAGATTCTTGCATTCACTTCGTCATCAATTGCGGCAGCTTGTGACATAGTTCTGCCAAGATAGGTACATATGTCCACAACACTTAGTCTATGTCCGTTCATCTTGATATTTGGCACAGTGTGATTATCCCTGGAGCTTGGCTGGTACATAACTACAGTCTTCTCCAAGTTGATATTGAGCCCAAAGTTGGCACAGACATATAAGAAAGCTGAAACATTGTGTTGCATGTCTGCCTCTGAGTTGGCATATAGAGCGCAATCATCAGAAAACAGCAGTTCTCTAACGGTGTTGCTGTTAGTTTTAGTTTTGATTTTCAGCCTTCTGAGATTGAACAACTTTCCATCCATGCGGTAGTTGATGTCTATTCCAATGTCATTGTTCTCGAAGGTATTCGTCAGCATAGCTGAAAAGATGAAGCTGAACACTGTTGGTGCCTGGACACATCCTTGCTTCACTCCATTGGTGACAGGAATGGGCTCAGACAGTTAACTATTTTCCTGTACTCTTGCCTTCTCTGCTGACTGAATCAAAAGCCTTGGTAAGGTCAATGAAAGTGGAAAACATTTCAGAGTTCTGTTCCTGACATTTCTCTTGCAGCTGCCTTGCAGCGAAAATCATGTCAACTGTTCCCCATTCTTTTCTGAAGCCACATTGACTCTCAGGAAGAAGACCTTGGTCGAGATAGGCCGTGAGGCGATTGATAAGAATTCTGGCGAGTATTTTCCCTGCGATTGAGAGCAAGGAGATGCCTCGGTGGTTGTCACAGGATTGGCTGTTTCCTTTACGCTTGCATAGATGGACTATTGACGCGTCCTTGAAATCTTGTGGCATTGTCTCGTTCATTCAGTGACTCAACGCTGTGCTCATGCAGGAATCATTTTCATCATCATTATCTTCCACTTCTGCCGGAATATGTAACCATATAATTTGGACTGCTATTGTAGATCCAACTATCGTAGTCGCTTTCTAAACGACCGGCTCACATACCCCTGTAAATTACCAGCGCGGCGCGAACCGCTGTAGTTTCTCGCAGATCCTGTTTTTCCCATGTGTATATACGGTATTACGAACAATGCCGTTAATCCCTTGGCCAGGGAGACCGGAAAATAATAATTCCGATTCCAATTTGTAGAAACAAAAAGAAACTTTAAGATACATCTCTTGAATTAGACGATGCAGATTACGAGCACCTCTCCTCTGTTTTATCATTATTATGCACCCTGCAAGCTGGAGTTGGCGTTTATGTCTCTCCACACATCTCGGTGTGTTGTGTTCTTGATCAAATCTGTTGATGACATTCCTCCACGCCAATGTCTAAGTCCACCCAACATCATTTCTCTTGATCTGCCTCTGCTTGTTTCCCCATTGATCTTTCCACTCATAAAAATGTTCTCGAATACCTCGCTCTCGTCACATGACCAGAGGCGCAGTATGGCCGAATGGATAAGAGTATTCGTTCTTAAACTTACGGCGTGCTGATGCCATGGCTGGTTCATCCCTTACACCGGTCAGTTGGACTAAAATGTTGAATTGTCACCCCTGACTTGGGGACGTAAATTACGAGTGAAAGAACAAAATACATACCATGACCAAAGAAAGTTGTTTGTCTCTTTTTTTCTAGTTATATGTAATGGTCTGGTTTCATTAGCCTCATCCAGGCCATCGTTGTTAATTGATTGCCATATTCTGCTCTTAATCTCTTTTGTGTATTTGCCGTATGCATTTATTTATCAGATTCGTTAAGTATTTACACTTCTATTTTTCTCACATTTTGATGACACCGTTGTATTTGACATAACCTTTGTTTTTATTTTCTTGATATATTGATTCTATGATATTCTTGAAATCCTTTTTTGTATTCTGTTACTGCAATGTCCTAAAGTTTTAGATCTTCCGCATTTTTCGCCATCAATACTGTATCATCTGCCTAGCGTATATTGGTTATAATCGTGTTTGCATCTCCTCTCTTCCTAGAGGTATTGGCAAAATACTGGACGTAAAACTTGCCTAGTACATCAACAGCAGCTGAAAAATGCTGGTGTTTACTGCAACGTTCCTGTAAGGGATATGCAACATTTAAAAAAGATTTTAGTAGTTGTGCCCTGAATATACAATAGCAGGCCAAACTATATGGTTACATATTACTGCATGAGCACAGAGGTGAGTCACTCAGAGTGAATATATGCTTGTTCAATCTGTTATGCCGTGTCAGAAGTCTTAAAATGATGACCTGACTGCTTTTCAAGATAATTTTGGCATTGTTTGCTAGCTTCTGTTAATTTCTGGTAGGTTTTACAATTCTCCTTTTCTCATTGATGTAAGTGTGTTCCCTTCCTGTTCACATCCTTAATCTTTCCTGGCAAGCTCATCAGTCATTTTATTTCCGGATACACCACCGTGTGACGATACCCGTTGTATTATAGTTTTCTTTTTAGCAGCTAGCTTGTCAAGTTCTCTTCTCAAATATGGGAGTTTGCCCTTCTTTAGCTGCTGCAGCACTGATGGAGCATCTGTGACAAAGCCTGCCTGGGGACAGTCAGAACCAGTGTCGTTAATCATTTTGACAGTCTAGTCCAGGGATTTAATCTCTGCTGTGTAGTTGGAACATAATGTTCCCGTGGGTATATGTTTCTTAATTGATTTGAAAAGAGATATAGATTCCGGCACCTTCATTTTTAACTGCATCCATTGCTGATCTATCGGTAAATACATACATCCATTACTAAAATAAAATGTTTTGCATATCCTTTACAGAACATCGCTGTCAACATCAGCATCTTTCGGCTGTATGTTGATTTCTTGGCGAGATTATGCTCAGTAGTTTGCCATTGCTTTCTGAGCGGCCGGCTCACATACCCCGTAAGTTACCGACGCGATTCGAACCACTGCTGATTCTCACCGTCGTCACGTTACTTACGAGAGTATACGAGATTACGGAGAAAAGTCGCTAACCTCTAGGCTAGGAAGCCGGCTACATCCATTACTGTTGAAGATAAATATTTTCGATCATATTTATAGTGGCAGTTCGTTTTTGCAGATCGGTGTACTCAACCCCAGTTGCAAGGCCTTTGATTGAATCGCAATGGGTATTTTTAATGACTGTGGGGTGTTTGAAAATATTGCCGTTCCATGTTTTGTATTTACCTGTCATGTTGCATGAACTTCACAGGAGGAGAATACAAAACTTGGAACGGCAATAGTTTCAAAAAGTCCCACAGATTATGTTTCAGATTTTCCCTCTAATCAAAAAAAAAAAGCAACTTCGATCGAGATCATTTAGTATACTTGCTAGTATACTACATGATCTCGATTGAAGTTGCTTTTTTTTCTTTTATCCCGAGGAAATCCCGAGTCTTGGAATGTGATCAACATCGAACAATTAGTATAATGATCCACATCACGAAGATTTTGGTAAGAATCAGCTTGCAAAGAGTTAGGAAGAAAGTACAACCCAAAATAGGAGAAGAGCAAGGGCACACTAGATGCTGTGTATAAGCTAAGAACATTAATTCCTCGTTATATAGAAGTAAATAAACACCTACATCTTTGTTTTATTGACTATACACAGATTTTCTATAAAGTAAGACATGTAAACAGGATGAACATGCTTACAGATCTGCGAATTAATGGGAAAAACCTTAGGCTTGTGAAAACATATTTCGGAAACAACAAGCTGCCATAAAGATTGGTAATGAAGTAGGTCAATATCAGCCTTCTAAAAGAGGTGTAGGAGAGGTTTGTGTAATGTTTCCAGACATGTTTTCCCTATATTGTGTAAATATTTTCAGAAATTTAGAAGGTATGAGAGGAATCACCATTGGGGGAAAATAATATTAATAACATTATATATGCGGATGATACAGTACTGACTGCAGACAATGAGCATGATCTACAACAATTCGTAGATGCGTTAGTAGTGCACACAGTGAACAATCAGGGTTAGAATTAAATTGTAAGAAGACAGATCATGACCCTCACTAGGAAGAAGGAAACAACACAAAATACCATATATACAATGGTACCTCGGGTTACGAACTTAATTCGTTCCAGAACTCGGTTCGTAATCCGAAACTTTCGTAACCCGAAACATTTAAATCAATGAAATAAAGACAATCCCTTTCAAGATGAAAGAATCGTTCTATGTTTTTTATTAACATCCGGTCGTTTACCTGACAAAACGTGTACTTCACATATTAAATAAAGAGAAAGAAAAGAACCAAATGAATTAAAAGTAAAATAATAAAAAAAAAAGATTTAGTCTATCTTTATTACCAAGAAAACGATCATGAGAAATTGGTCACTTTCTTTGTTATTTTGAATCATCAGTTTCAGGAGTATATTGTCGCTATTTATTGGCAGCCGACTGGGAATCTTTCTGCACCAAGAAACTATCAAGGGAAATTTGTCGCTTCCTTTGCTGGAGAATCTTTCTGTAGTGGGCCATCGTGTTATCATTCATCTGGTTTACTGCTCTGTTAGCAACAAGTTTGTTTGGATGATGGTACATAATGAGGTCTTCGACGTCTGCCCACTTGCTGCCAAACCACTACCTTCAATACTGGACGCAAGGCTCTATTCTTCGCCCTCTATTATTTGCCATATATATTAATGATTTATCTTTGCATCTTTCGTTGTCCTGCGATCTATTTGCAGACGACTGTACAGTGTACACAAACGACGAAAGCAGTAATTTGCTGGAGTCGTCTTTGCAACAAGAATTAAATAATGTAGTTATGTGGAGCGATGTGATCCGTATGCAAATTAACATCACTAAAACAAAATCTATGTTATTAACAACCAGACAAAGACTTAAAACTCTAAATTCACACAGATCACTTCAACTTCACATAGATAACATGCCAGAAGAAAGTGTAATTGAGCACAAAACAGTAGGCCTCATCATTGATAGAAACCTAACCTTTAATCCTCACGTTCAAGCGCTCACTAAACAAACAGCGAAAAAAGTCTACCAACTCGCCAAAATTTAAAATTTCCTTGATGAGGACACAAGGAAAATATTCTATACGTCTCACATACAGACACATTTTGACTACTGCTCTACAATCTGGGACGGTTGTTCCAATTAAAGCACCAAGCGACTTTACTCACTCCAGAAACGGGTCATGAGTTTAATTTATAGAAAACATTTAACTGACAATCCTAGCCTGCATAAACGCCTTCAGTTACTACCACTCCGCAAACGTCTGCTTTTTAATAAGGCCAAACTAATTCACAGATTCCTACATCGGAATTCTCCAAATTACCTTTGGCCATTGTTTGAATATAATGCTAGACACAGTAAACAATTAAATATATTACACATTCCGAAGCCTAGGATAGACTTATACAAAACAAGCTTAACGTACTCTGCAGCTCAGCTGTGGAACAATCTTCCACATGAAATAAAATACATTACCAATCCCTATACTTATAATCGCAAATTATTTGAACACTATTTCAGTACGGATTACCTTCACCCTTAATGATAGAAGTAATAAACCCTAGTATAACAGCCAGTCCCCCTTTGGTAGGCCAGTATATTCCACATAGCTAATAACAAGTGTCACACCAGTTATTACTATTACTGAGTCGTGTAGTATTGATTTTTCATTTTCCACAAGCCTTTATAATGCATATCTTTTATATTGTTGCTGTTTTCAGTTAGCCTTGAATGATGTGTGAATGGTATAATGTATATAAGAGAGTGATAAAAGGGCAGAATGTTAGACGGGCCTGCGTGCCCAACTCTTAACCCTTTGAAAATAAAGTTTTGTTGTTGTTGTTGTTGTTGTTTAATCTTTGCAGTTGAAACAGTCACTGACTCCTCATCATCGGAAGACTGCTCCTCATTTAATGTCTTTAGCTGGTCATTCTGAAGATCCACAAGCTCACAGCATGGCAGCGCGACAGCATGGTGGCGTCAGAGCTAGACATGTCCAGTTGGGATAGTGACGATATAAAATTATAGGCGGTAAGAGTTCAATCCAGTCTACCATCCGTGCTGGTTAATGTTTATGCCCGCAACGCGAGTATGGATTCCCAGAAGTGACAATGCTTAAGTGACATATTAGGTCAAGAGAGAAATGTTATTTTCTGTGGTGATTTCAACGCTAAAGGCAGATCATGGGGAAACATGTCCTCCAACACACAAGGGGACTCGAGACTGCACTCGAAACCATTGACCTGGTTTGTATCAACAGTGGCTGTGTCACCAGGACAGCAAGCCGTCCAGGGGATGAGGACAGTGCTATTGATCTGGCGCTGGATTCTCCTTCACTCACTACAGTGTTTAGATGGAGTGTCCTAGGACACCACGGCAGCGACCACCACCCTTGCAGCATATTGGTGGAGAAAGGCAGAACCAGGCAGCACAAGTTAACTGTCAAGACTTTCCAGTATTACAGTACAGGGCAAGATATGGTGAGTAAAATAAGACGTGACAAGCGCAGAAAGCTTCAGGAAAATAAAAAGCTGGGAGCAGCCAACGTGGTGGAATCTTGAGGTGGAGAAGGCGTGGTTGGATAAACGTGGTTTTGTAAGGAGATGGCAAAATGCCAAGAAGAACAGAGCTGGTATTCCCAGTCCCTGCATGCACTTAGAATGAGAGATGCACACAAAAGTAAGCTATTTAAAAAAAAAACTGGTCAAGGTGGTTAAAAGTGAAAAATAGGCAGAGGTGTGTCAAAGAGTAAGCACAGACAAGTCACTGAAATTGTTCTGGCGACTACATAAAAGCATGAGCTGAGTAGTCAAGAATAAGAGCATTTCTGACTTCCAAGGTGCTGACCTCATCTGGCAGTGGACTGACGAGGACAAGGGCAAAGCCCTCTTTGAACGCTATCTAGAGCAGAGCAACCAGACAGACATGAGAGGCCGAAATCTTGCCAAGGAGGTCACGTCAGACAGGTGCAAGGACCAGAACACTTCGGATGAAGACACAGTGACAGTGAAAGAAATCAAGGTTGTGCTTCGACGATAAAAAACAAACAGCGCTCCAGGGCCTGATGGCATAAGATACAACGACATCAATAGGTGTACCGACAACGAGCTAGAGGAACTAGCAGACATGTACAACAACAGTATAGGGAGTGCTAGCATCAAGGAGGAGTGGTTACACAACTATCTGATTCCCTTGCCGAAGTATGGCAAAGATCACAAAAAAATTCAGGGGTATCGAGTTATAACCATGCAGAATACAATAGGCAAGCTGCTGGAGAAGTTAATTGCCAGGAAAATATAAATCCAGCTAGAGAGGCAAGGTGTTTTCCCACCTACTCTGGGTGGGTACCGTCCAAAAAGAAAAACCAGGACCAATGCAGCAGTTTTTGCTTATGATGTCTATGAAGGTTTCCACTCAGGTATTGAAACCTTTGCTGCAGCGATTGATCTTGAGGACGCGTAAAACAGAGTTTCATTGGATTTTTTAATGCTTCAGCTTCTTGAACTCAAAATAAGTCCATTCCTCCTTAGTTGGATCGCTGCAGCCCTCTTCCAAAGGAAAGCAGTTTTTAGATGTGGCAGTTGGACGTCGGAACCAACAACAATATATCCTGGCCTACCACTGGGATCACCATTATCTCCGGTACTGTTCAACGCCTACACTGTTAGAATCACCAGTGAGCAGATCACTGGACCTGGTAGGACATTGTTATATACCGACGATGTTTCAGTGTATCGCCAGGGCAAGGATAGAGATCAGGTTGCTGTGGAACTACAAACCGAACTCAATCGCATAAGTACTTGGTGTGTAGAGGCTGGGGCAATGGTCAACCCAACAAAGGCAACAGTGACTTGGTTCTCGTTGAATAATCATATTGTCAACACTCCAACACCAACTGTAAATCTGTGTTCAGAGACGGTGGAAAGAACGCAGACAATGAATTACCTGGGGATACGGTTTGATCGAAGCCTTGCCTATAATGAGCACATAGACCAGGTGATAACAAAGGCCAAGCGGGGGTTGGCTGCGATGCGGGTGATGGCGGCAGCAAACTGTGAGCAGCGCCATCTATGTCTTCTATACGAAGGGCTGGTCATGTCTGTTTTTGAGTATGCAATGGCAATCCTGACTCTCAGCCGTAAGCAGATAGAAAGGATGGAAAGGATACAGAATGAATCTATGCGCATTATTCTTGGATGTACAAGAGATACAGCATGCAGGGCGATGCGCTACCTTCTTGATTTTCCAACCATTGAAGACAGAATACAAGTCTGCAGAGCTCGCGCCTACCTCAGAGTTAACGCAAACACACAACATCCACTGCATAGTGAAATTATGAAGGTGAAGAGCAGCAGGTTAAAAAGAGGACGGTCGTGGATGGGTCAAGCCGAAGACATTCTTCAACAGGTGTGTTCACTTGAGGACTTAGAACCTGGCGAGGAGTGGGTACAAGTGCCAACAGATTTCTGCACATCCTTTTCAGTTTGCATCCAACTAGACAGAAAATGCAGACAAGAAAACCAGGCAGCTGTGGAGGCGGAAGTACAAGCGTTGATTTTCGAGAATTCGCTAGACGGTGATGCTGTCATTTACACAGATGGGTCGGTCGTCCGACATGTGAGAAGCTCATGGGCCTTTACGGCTCAGGCCGGAGGGAGAATTGTGAAGGAGGACTCTGGTGCTTTTGCTGAGACCACAAGTAGCCTGACTATGGATGTCATGACAGTAAGTAAAGCAATAACATGGCTCGATACACAGACATTCACTAGGGCATGTTTCCTTAGCGACTCAATGAACATGCTCAAGAGGATAGAGATGGGGGGGGGGGGTGATCCGAAGAGACTGGTTGCTGTCCCTGGAGTGGTCTCGACTGGCAAAGATTAGTTTCATCTTCGTGCCAGGGCATGCGGGAGTACAAGGGAATGAGCGGGCTGACAAACTCGCAGGTGAAGCTAGAGTGGAGGGTGGACGCGCCATGGACCAGGCTGACATTCTGAATGCTCTACGAGAAGTAAGATTTTTGCGAGAACCAGGTGATGATTGTGAATCTACAACCATGGCCAGACTGCGAGAACAGCAAATTAAAAGAGGGGTGGCCAAACAAGAACACTACGCAGGAAGCCAAAGAAGACTTATAAACCAACACAGAACTGGTGTCGATAACCGCTACACGTTGCGGGATTTTCTGAGGAGGGGATCCGAGCACTTATAGACTGAATGGTTCGATGTGCAATGAGGATGATCTGTCGACTAACTAACTAACTAACTATCCACAAGCTCATCTGTAGTACTGTTTGTACTGTACACGATCGTTTGACTCCAATTTAACACCTTGCTCTCTCTCTCTCTCTCTCTCTCTCTCTCTCTCTCTCTCTCTCTCTCTCTCTCTCTCTGTCTGTCTGTCTGTCTGTCTGTCTGTCTGTCTCTCTCTCTCTCTCTCTCTCTCTCTCTCTCTCTCTCTCTCTCTCTCTCTCTCTCTCTCTCTCTCTCGCATTCGTTCGTAACCCGAGGCATTGTTCGTTACTTATGACATAAATTTTTCGAAGTTGTTGTTCGTAACCTGAACTGTTCGTGACCTGAGGCGTTCGTAACCCGAGGTACCATTGTACACGCAAATAGGTATATTCTTAAACAAGTGAATAGGAACAATTATCTCAGAAAAGTCAAAACATCAGACGAGAGACGCCTTGAAGAGATTAGAACAAGTGTCGCCATGGCGAAGGTAGCCATTTTGCAAGGTGGAAAATATACTGATCAATAAAATTACGTCATTTGCGAAAAGAAAAATAGTATTGTAATGCTACATAGAACCTGTACTTTTGTATGGATGTAAAGAGTGGACGAAGAGCAGACAAACTGAGAAAAAACACATTCAATTTCAGTGGAAATGTGGTTTCTGAGGAGAATGCAAAGAATACAACGGACAGACAGAAAAATCAATGAGCAGGTCCTAAAAAAACAAAACAAATGAAAACCGTAAACTAATTATAGAAATTAGACGGAGACAGTCACAATTTTTTGACAGGTTATGAGAAGAAACAAATCGGAGAACTTTGTGACAGCTGGTAAGATTAAGCGGAGAAGAACGAGGAGAAGGCAGAGAAGTAAATACCTGGATGGCTTTGCCACGTGGTATGGTCGAGACAAGAACACAGAGTTGATCCACGACTACGATGATCCTGTGAGATGGCGAAACATGACCGCTCACTTTTATCGGCATGGCACATGATGATGACTAGATCATCTAGTCTTGTCCGCATAGTATGTGTTTACATACTATATGGTGTATTTTTAATGACTGTGGGGTGTTTGAAAATATTGCGGTTCCAAGTTTTGTATTCATCCTCTGAGCAGTTTATGCATCATAAAAGGTAAATACAAAACTTGGAACCGCAATATTTTCAAAAACCCACAGTCATTAAAAATAAACCCTGCAATGTACGTTTCCTTCTGGATCATAATTTGGTTTCTCTTCTATAGGATAGCGACTCTACTGTTGTTATGTTTCACATCTCTAGGATACGTATTATTTGTCAATGGCTGTGGTAATGATGTTAACTGTACACTCCATCTAGTGTCCGTATGTGAGAATTTGCAGCTGATCACAACAGCGTTAAACCAATCTCAAGTATCGTCTAATTGTTTCAGTATAAACTGTCTTTTTGGTTCTATTATTTGCTCCCCAAGTTGTGATTGTTTGTATTTGTGTCTCATGTCTAATTTCTCAATCCTTTACTGCAATTCTGTCTGTCTATACCTCCGGTTATTTGTTAGCAATCTGCTTAACTATGCCTGTGCCTGGGTTTAAAAATGATTGTATTCAATCTGCTTAATCACGCCTTTACTTGGGTTTAAAAATGAATGTATGAGTCTTCTTTCAAGAAAATTCACGACTAATGTGTGATTGAGGTTGATGTTGTGGCTATGTATTTCTCTAACCCAAGAACCGAGAGGTAGAAATTGAACACCCTTCTGTTACAGATGTAGGACAAGAAGATGAACACGCCCTGAAGACCATTCAACACAATAGCGATAAAACGTAGAGGATCATTGTCCGTGGCTTCAGAAATCACAGAAAGGGCCCAGAAAATCCCCGTCATAGATGACAGTTTAATGTAGATGTATAGATTACTACGATCCTCCTTCCGGAACTCTCGAGTCTGCATTTTACGAACATTGTAGATTTGGATAATTGTGATCAAGAAAAATATGAAGTTAAGCAGAAGAATCAAACATAGAGGAGCGACAAGAGTACTGACTAGTATGATTTGAGAGTCAATAAAGCATGAAGCTCTTCCGTATCCAATAGACTGTCCCCCAGAGATGGCATAGTTTGTTGCAATAACTCCAGCGACAGTTAGACCAGGAATGACAGAACACGCAACTACTCGTCTGATCACGTAAGTCATTTCTGATTTGGCCATAGATTGAATGCTCCGAGTTCTAGCAGAAAATACACAGAACATGTGGAAGCAACAAGTAAAGCACCAACAGAACATAGACAGCCATAAAAAGTGAGTACTGACGGCGAGGATAGTACACATGTAACTAGCTTCTGGAACGTGGGAAGTGGCCAGCAAGGATAACTGAGCCATTAAAAGGCTTAGACACAAGAATATGTTGTTCTTTCCGGCGATATTTCGCAGCACAGGGAACAGGAAATACGTAATTAATGTGATGGCTAAACAAATTATTGATGAAATGATGCATACCAAAGTTAATATATACAAAGAAAATGTAACCAAGCTATTGTTAATAACCTCGCCGCTAATTAAATTCTTAGTATTTAGCAATTCATGACATATTCTCATTGTCCCATCATCATCTATCGACACCATGTTTAGTTCAGCTCTGTCGGAAAGAGTTACTCTGACGTTCTTAAAGTACAAAGTAATGGTACAGCTCTGAGGTCCAGTTGTGAAGTTGTCCAGATACAAATAATCCGTCTCATTAAACTGCACAAAAGCACAGTTCAGATGAAGCCCAATTGTTATAGCTTGTTGTATACTTGTATACTTCTCTTCAACGTTATAGAAACCTTTGGCACTAGAAGGTAAAGAAGATGTACGTGACAATATTCCTGTGTCAGTATTGTTATAGTTTGGTTCATTTCGCTTTCTGTGTGGGTATAACATTGGTAGTAATGTCAAAGATGTGTTTGAGTCTATATAAATAGTTACGTTGTTTAGGATAAGTTCTCGTATAATATATTTTTCAAATTGGTCTCGATCCATAAATTTAGTACCTATAATAACAGCATCGATGATGAACCAACTGATTTGAAACACACGAGATGTGTTCATCAGTTCATGAGTTGCATTTTCTCTAGTTGGAAAAGTTTCCTCTGAGAATACACTGGTTAGCGATATTTGAAAAGTGAAATTCATCATAACCTGCTTAATCATGTTGCTAAACAGTTTGACATATTTCCTATGCAAGTTTACAAGCTTTCCTGATTTCTTCGCTATTGGAATAGTAGGTATATAGTATGTATGCAGTCTATATACCAAGCCACGTATCAGACTGAACGCAGTGGAGCAGCTTCTGTTGGTTAGAATCTTACCTGGGTTACATAACAACGGCAACAACCTGCTATCTGGGCTGGTCCAGTGTCTGTCTTGAGAACACTTCACAACATTGCGGTTATGCGATGTCGCACCTCGTTTAGAGGCAAAGTTTAATAAAACCGAAAATGGTAAGCGTATTTCAGATTTACCTTCTTCAGTGTTCATATCACACGTTTCTAGTTCCATTTGTATTTCAGGTTCAGCTACATCCGTAGGCATTTCATCTGTATCTATTTGTGTACTCGTAGCATAAAACCACTTTCCCGTTCCTTTATAAAGCACGCCTATCGGATCGATGACATTACATTGTTTGCAAGTTGGCATGTTGCACGCTGCACATTGTATGTTTTTATACACTGTATGTTTCTCGTTTCTGAAAACTTGAACGCGGTTTGGAATATCCGAAATATCTGCACAAGCTTTGACAATGTACTCATCATATTCATCCCATTCACCGGTTACATTGCATGTGTGCACATTTGTGCTGTCAAACCACTGACTGTCGCAGGAGTACGACTTTAGACCAACTGGTGGAGTCTGAAAGGTGTAGCAACCAGAATCTGAAGCCAGACTGAGCCTAAGTAACTCTCCCGGAGTTCTTGACGGGTAAACTCCCATAAAGTGACTGCATTCCACTGACAGAGTCCAAGGTGTAAGCTGCAGGATAGAAAGCAACATATAGGTATGTGGCGTGTGGACAGTGTTGCATTAATCCTAGCTAGATGACGGTTAAGGCACACGCTAAGATGGACAACGGGTAGCACTCCTTCTTCACGTTCGCTATCTGAAGCACACATTGACGAATACTACTCCCGATTCCCCTCTGTCAACATCGATCTACAAACAGACACAATGGTGGTAGAAATACAGACAGATAGACAGACATATAGCTTCTTCGACAGACAGACAGACAGACAGACAGATCGATCGACCCAAAATGTGACATAAATATAGAAAGGAAAATACTTAACCAAGTTGATCAATTTAAATACCTAGGGGCAATTATAAAACCAGATGGGAGATGCATGACTTAGATTAAGTGCAGAATAGTCAAGCAAACGTTGCAATTCACAAAATCAAAAGTTTAGTATTCAGTAAGTCGATATAAGTGAATGTAAGAAAGAGAGTACTAAAATACAATATAGTTATAGAACCTGTCTTTCTGTAAGGCAGAGAATAACGAAACGTGAATAAACACATTAGCAAGAGTATTGAAGCAAGGGAAATGTAACCAACAAAGATTGCATGGAAGAAGCTAAAATTACTTGAACATTATATGCAGCTATAAGATAGAGACAAACATCAATCGTTGATCATATGATGGGAAGAGAGACATTTGGGAATATGTTGACAGCTGTACAGATCAAGTAAACACCAAGACTCGAAATTACTTCAACCCTGGGACGATATAAATATAATTAAACAGATGGCCATTAAGATCTCAATGGGCAGATGAAAAGCTTAAGTAAAAAGTCTTAAAGAAACGTTCTCTCTAAGAGAACTGCTTGTATATCACAGAAGATGAGAAACACCGCGAGGCTTAGACAAAACGACTTACTTGCTGAACGTTGTTACAGGCAGCACAGTATATGTTGTAATACGAGTATCCTGTGTTGTTGTCAATCACGTGAATATATGTGTCAATGCCTAGTTCAGCCAGGGGTACGTCGTTCTCACATTTGGACCTCACATCGCCGTCCGGGTAGTTCGCTGGACACCATCTTCTAGACATGTATGTACGTAAATAATGACCGTCACAGACTACATTGATAGCTCTGTCTTTGGCTAAGTTAATAGGTTTTTCAGTAATGTTAGAACTGATCCATTGCTTATCTGTTGTCTGCGGTGCATCACCAGAAGCGGATTCAGGTTCTACATTTGGTGTATCATAACCAGAGCAACAGGTTCCATAAAATTCACAAAGTGGATTGTTACATTCACATTCGAAACATTCCGCATAGAAGCACCAGCATGGAAATGACTGGCCCACCGTTTGATTATCGTGACACTCCCTGGAGCAATAAGAATGTAAGAGATCTCTTGCTGCCATCTTGCCCCATCTGAACGTTTTATTAAATGGCTCTGGTTGTACTGGTGAAACGGGAGGTTGTGTCTTGTTGTATATCCTCAACGAGCTGGATTCTTGAGAACTTAGATTGTGAATTTCATTGTCCTGAAACAACTGAGAACTATTTTTACTGGATCTGTTTTGAATTAATGATGTTTCGTAACTACGTTCAGAAACACTAAGCAGACACATGATTGAAAACACCATGCCAATCCATATTACATACGAATACAGAGTAACGGACATTTTCAATGATCACATTTGATGCGCATTTATCGTACCTTTGAGATTAAATTGTTTTGATTTACATTCAGTCACCAGAACATCGATTTTATCATTACAAGTGTGTAGCTGGAGGAACCACATTATATAAATCTGCAACTTAAATCACACAGAATCCACATGTCTATGTATGCAGTTATCGAATGATCTGTTGTTCTGAATAAGTAGTTGGTGCTTATCTAAGGAACATTGTAATAGAACTATATACCGAACAGTTCCATGGTCTGTCAATGGCTTCAGGGCGTGTCCAACAAACATACATAATAATTCAACATATATTGTCACTACTGTCGAAGGACATCAGCTTGAAAGAGACGCACTGGGTCTCTGAAATGACAAAGCAAATTTATTTTATTATTCATTCATTTAATATACGTTATCTTTCACTGCTACTAAAAGTCGTGCCATTTGGGGTCTACCATAATATCCTACATTTCACAATTTTCAACGGAGCTAGCTAACCTCACACATAATACAGACAACACAGAACTAAAGAGGACCAAATAGCTTACCTCACACAATACAGACAACTTTAAGACCGCAAAGACATTTAGAGGACTCAGTGGCCTACCATACACAGTACAAACAGAATACAGACAGCAAAATGATATTGAGGGCCAAGTGGCATACCACACACATTATACCGGCAACATATATGTATAGAGAACAAAGTGGCCTATCTCACACAAAATAGAACGTAGGCAACAGAATCATAAAAGATCAACTGGCACCCTCAAGCAACATACCGTGGAAATGATACAGCCAACACGAAAGTATAGAGAACCAGCTGGCCTAACTCACACACGGCATTGAGAACGCCTTCCAAGAAAGCAAAACAGTTCTTGCCATCTTCGTCGATATTTCCCGTGTTTTTGACACTGTATGAAAGGTACTCCTAATGCTAACATTCCTGTAGGCAAGAGTTGATCACAACATGCATTACTGGATCCCAAACTTCTTGTATCAACGATCTAACAGATATACATGTACGGCAGCGAATTGTGTCATCGTGTTAGCGTCCTTCAATTAGATACACCCCCCTGATCCCCCAAGGGAGATGACAGAATTATTGCACCCATCAGTGTAGAACTGTTCATGTTGATGAAAGAAAACGTGGCAATAATGTATCAGGACTCTGTGAGGTTCCTGTAGCGGTCGTGTACACTACCAAGGTTTCTCAGCCTGGAGAGGGGAAGATTAACTCTGCAGCACAGGCCTAGCAGGGATGCCACTTTGGTGCCGGGTTGGAAGGAAAGACTATAGACCTGCCTCACTTCTCCAGTTGCAAGCACTTTTGACAGATCAAACTACTTGAAAGCTACTTTATTGGATCCTTATGTCCAATGTTAACGCTCAGTTAATAGTTAACGCTATCAATTAACCGTTAACGCGCAGTCTTCGAGGATATTTACCGACCACCAACGGTTTTATGATCGGTGCATGTTCTCTTCATTCGTGTGGTCAGACAGACAGAGACATATACGGACATGCCTTCACGCATGTATTCATTTGTCGGGTTAAGGTTACAAAATCGCAACAAGGAGGTACGCCTCAGCCCATCCTAATATCTGCATTCATGTCTAAATTAAATGTATAACCTAGAAAAGAGATCTCTACATGAACATAAGGGAAAGGGCATCTCGTATATGGGTTGTGCATATATTGTATCTTCCCACAATGGAAAGTTGTTTGTACAGGATATAGTGGGTTGCTTGGACCCATCACAAGTCCTGCAAGGATATGATTCTCTTCACTGGCACCCATATCTTATAACGGAGTGGGTTGTAAAGCATTTCCATACGGGCTAATGTCCCTTGACCATATTACTACGTGAGATTCCATTGTGCCATAGATACCTTTTGAACATCATAAAGTTTTTAGTTTATACATACTCATCACAATAGTATATTTAATACATTTATATGACATTGCCCTTCCTTATATATACTGACCACAAATAAAGATGTCACCATCATCATGTGCTATGCAGATGAACGTGGGCGGGATGGTTTGCAACCTCGCACGATCACCAGGGCCACAGATCAGGTATGTGTTCGGTCCCGATTATACCATATGACCGAGCCATCCCGACATTTAAATATCGTCTTTTCTTGCTCTTTTCCCCAAGAGATTACAATAGCGCCTCCAACAAATTAGAATTAAAACCAATTAGGTATACTTCGCTCCTGCGAAAAGAAGAGATGTACAAAACACAGACTCAGTGTATACCTTATAATGGACTCCATACAGGTGAAAACAGTGAAAATTATCAAAAACGAGAAATAATCAACAAACATATAATAATGAAGTAATAAAATACAAAGTTAGGTATTATAGGACACATTATACAACCGACGTTTCGATTCTAATAATCGTTTTCAAGGACGGGACAACACAATCAGATATAACGAACCAAAAAAAAAGACAAAATAATAAAATAAACACCTCTCCTCTATTGTCAAGAAGGCACGACATTTGGGTTAAGTACGATTTTGAAAAGTGCTCTTATACTACACATGTTGAGTACAGTTCAGTTGCCAAAGTGCCAGATAGGATATGTATGTCCAAATGTGTGTAAACAGTTAGATACGAATAGATTAGAATGAATGGATGGATGCATCCCAAAGAGTTTATTAACTGGTTTTCAATTTTAAGCCTAATGAAGTTGTTAGAGAAGCAAGGTTTCAATTCACGACTCCATTATAATACGAAGAATTAAAGTGGTTAGGGACAGGTGTATCAGTGTTTTGAATAATATCTCTAATGTGTTCCCTAGAGCGGTCGGCAAGGATTTCTACCAGTCTGACCAATATATCATGTCACATCGTTTGCAGATGATACCAACTTAGATCTCGATGATGTCATTAAATGTCAGTTCTCTTTCACTCGATGACATAAGGCTACCATAGGATATTCTGTTTCTTCTTTGTTTTTGGATCGGGGGTATTATTAGAACATATCTTTATTCATAGCCCCATGGAGAAGGCATACCGGGATCTTACCGATACATTCCACATCAGCAGGTAGGTGTGCTACCACATTACCAGGGATACTTTCCTTACTTTTAGGTGTGCTACCACTTTACTGGGGCTAATTTCCTCACTTTTGGGTGTGCTACCACTTTACCATGGATACTTTCCTCACTTCACTAAAGTGTTACAATATTATGAATATATATGTGCCATTCAACTCATAGTGTGAGATTGGTTATTCTTACTGTTTACCAACACACGTATCATGTGTTATTCTAGTTCGTACGTTTAGCCAGAGCATACTGAAGAAATCTGGCATGGTATTTGGCTTGCATATGTGTGAAAGTTATAAGATAGTGGTGTTGGTGTTAATGCTTTTTACCTCATTGAGCAGCTATTATGGCCTTTTGAAACTGAAAGAGTTCAATCTATTTCCTGAACTGAATAAGTTCAATCTATTTTATGGACTGAATGAGTTAAATATATTTCCCGGATGAAAGAGTTAAATATATTTCCTGGACTGAATGAGTTAAATCTATTTTCTGGATGAGAGAGTTAAATCTATTTCATGGACTGAAAGAGTTAAATCTATTCCCTTGACTGAAAGTGTTAAGTCTATTTCCTGGACTGAAAGAGTTAAAACTACTTCTGGCATTTAAAAATACGTTGAGACTGAAGAAGATAAAAGTTGTTCCAAAACTGAAATAGTTCAAACTGCCTCAGGGGCTGAAAGAGTTAAAATTACTTTCTGAGACTGAAAGAGTTAAAACTACTCCCTGGAATTAAAAAAAAGTTGATATGATTCTTGGGATTCTCATCTCATCATCTCATCATGTTCCTCTTGTACCTTGCGGTGTCGAGGTGAAGTATAAACTTCGTGAGAGTGCCCGGTTATGGGCTTCGTATATCGACATTCCCATGGATTCTGTTATTCCCTCCGTCCAGCGTTTACGTGGTCGGCCTCTTCCTCTGTTTCCATCTGGTCTGTACGTCATTGCTTGTTGTGGCATGCTGTTGACTGGTAGCCTACTTGCATGGCCACACCATTTGACTTGCTGCTTTCTAATAAAATCTAGAGCAGCTTTAACCCCCACTTTAGTCCTGATTTCTTCATTTCTGATCTTATCTCTTCTTGATACGTTGAGTATTCTTCTCAGGAACCTCATTTCTGTTGTTGTGATTTTTCTTTTCTCTTTTTCTGTCATTGTCCAGGTTTGGCATTGGTAGCACAGAGTTGGTAGGAAGATTGTGTTGTAAAGTGCTTTCTTAGTAGTTATTGATACATGTTTGTTCTTTAGTATTGGTGCCATTTGTCCAATGAGTTGATTTGCCTTATTGCACCTATTTTCGATCTCGTCTTCTGATCTGCCATTTGACGATATTATACTTCCTAGGTACTTGAAGCTCTTTACTTGTTTCAAGGGATGTTCGTTTAGGTGAATTGTTGCTGTTTGTTCTTCTTTAGTTATAGTCATTACCTCTGTTTTGCTTGTGCTAATTTTCATGTTATGTTCCCTACACATTTCGTTTAGACTATTCATGTGGTCTTGTAATTCAGCTTCTGATTTTGCTATTAGTGCTTGGTCGTCCGCAAACAGGAGTTCTCTAATGGTTAGATTTGCCGATGGTTCTTCTTCTGTGTTCTCGTTCTTGGGATTGAAAGAGCTAATACTACTGTCAGTCGCTGAATGAGTTAAAACTACTTCCGGGACTAAAATAGTTAAAATTATATGTGTGATTGAAAGAGTTGAAATGATTCCTGGGACTAAAAGAGTTAAAACTATGTCCTGGGGTGGATTAATTGATATTATTTCCGGAACTGAAAGAGTTAAAACTACTCCCTGTGATGAATTAATTGAATTTTTTTTTCAGGGACTGAAAGAGATAAAACTATTTAGAGGGCTCGAGGAGTTAAAACTACTCCCTTGGATGAAAGAGTTAAAATTATGTCTGGGAATGAAAGAGTTAAAATTACTTCGAAGATTGAAAGCGTTAAAACAGCTTCGGGTGCTGAAAGAGTTTAAGCTATCTACAGAAACGTGGACGACTGCTGTGTGCCGTGATGCTACTAGGGTAATGTTTCAGTCGTTGTATGCTAGTAACAAAGATGGCAGCTATGCTCACCTGGCTGGCACTCTATTATGCTTGCCTCACCAATAACATAATTCACAGAACTCAGCACAGCAGCTCGACAAGACTTTTAGTCATCAAATTACACCACATCTGTCCTCACAGCTGACCATATTTCGATCACACTTCTTGTGCGTCTTACAAGTACGTCATTACGCTTGTGATAGTATGAGTCTCGGTTAGTTAGTTAGTTAGTTAGTTAGTCGCAGTTCCAACGTCACAGCAACGGGTCATCCCCATTATGCTCCGTTCCTGTGCCAGTGAATATCACACAAAATGCTCCCCACTGCCCAATGTGAAAAGTGGAAAAGACAGGAGTCTCGACAAACAACAGCCCGCACAGATACACTGTGCATAATGCCGCCGCCAGAATGTCAACACACCAGTCCCCCACGAAACATCCAATTCATCTCTGATGGAATCAGCAGTCATTTTCCTATCTGGATGTTTCCTAGATGTTCACCTACACACTCCACGAACATACAGCTCATCGCCGACGGCAGTGGCAGTCAACCAGAAGCCCAGCAGCCACGCATTTCTGCATAAGGCAACAACCGGTCAACTCTGGGACATAGCCACCTGCCATCGCTCCGAACATGCAGTTACGTTCCAAAAATAAAAACTTGGGCAGATTCAAAAGCACTTCACACGAAACCCACAGCTCTCAGTGTCGCGCCACGCACTCACTCAGTAGCAGGGAGACGGAACCATCTCGGTTAGTTATTGTTGATGTCGACGCTGGCGTTGTCGCTACTGTAAGTAACAGATCTAAATGCAGTCGCCGGTGACTACTTTTCTAAACATTATTAAGTAATAATAAATATAAATACAACATAAATTATTAAGTAGCCAACTTACAGTACATCGTTGGATGTTGGACTAACAAGCTCCAGTCTGACGGTAGTCACTGCCCTCGCTGTTATATTTAACACTAAAATGTTGTTCTTGAGGATAAGTCTAGCGTTGACTAAGTTTGATGACTATACAAGCTGCAAACGTCGTTATTTGAATAACGGTAGGATTTAGTAGAATAAAGTTGATTATAGTTGATGTTTCCAGTCTGCTATCCCAGCGCCTAATGAATTCTTTCTCTACTCGAGTCGCTAAATGCTGTCGCTATTTCGTGAATCCGTGAGTTGTTTTCATCCAGCTGAATTGTCTTTGTCCAGTCAGCGGTCTTTTCATTCTTTCTCTACCTGTTTCACTGGTTAACCTTATACACTTAACTATGTTCCATTTTAACTCCTATATTGGAATATAACACTGTGGTTGTTCACGATGTAGGATATATTCCCACATGCTGTGTGTTTGGTAAACTCATCAATGAAAGAATCAGCTCTATGCTCGACCTGCCTCACTCTCGTGCTATCCAGGTTCCATGGCGCCAGGTCTGTAAATAATGTCAATAAACATGCCACGGACAGGTTCAGTGAGAAGTTCAACACCTGTGGGATTACCCGGACTGCAGTCTTCTCACTAACGGAAACAATAAACATAGCTAATGGTTTGGCTATTCACAACTTTATACAAACGTGAACACTAATGAATGCCCACGTCTACTAGAAACTTCAAATTGCGTTTACTGATTGTAAAACGAGTTTAATCACACCACACATTTTCACAGAGATGATTTCAATGATTCGTTGCATACCAGAAAGGTAAGTGATTATAATCAGTCGAGTAAAATCTATTAACGTATTAACCCCAACTTACCAGAAGGGAGTCTCCGTGGCGAAGTAGTCATGCCACCTGCCTCGCTCTCCGTAGTTTGTGGGTTCGATTCCGGGCTACGTATTTCGCTTCACGAGTGCATTTTTCTAGGAGACTCCTGGGGGTCGTCGCTGGAGCTACGAAGTTCTAACTTTGTGCGATGCTTTCGGCAGGCTGTCTTGCGGAAAGAGACCGAGCCGTATGGGATAAAACCTGGTGAAAAAAGACATACCAGATTAATTACAGACATAAAATATCTGGTGTGTATGCTGTACATCCTTGGTTTACCGACTGTTGCTGGTAGGCTCAAGGTGATGCAGGCGAAGGCATACCTCAGAGTAGCTGCTGACACATATCACCCGTTGCATGAGGCGCTGGACGTAGTTAAGAGCCAGCGACTGATAAGAGGGAAATCATGGATGGCTCAGGCGGAGGATACGATCAGACAGGTGTGCCCCTTGGAGAACATTAGGCGTGGAGAGGAGTGGGTCAGAGTGCCAACGGAACAGATAGACTTGTACAGAGTTATAGTAACATTGAGCTGGGAGTGCAGGGGGTGGCTGTCGCATGATTGCGCACTCCGTCTTGTTCACTGCTGCACATCACAATTTCAGAACACACTTTTCACTAAAGGTTCGCACTGGGCAGCATCGGAATGCTAAGAATGTGGCATCAGATCTAAGAATAGAACTGACACCAGTGATGGACAGGTCATGTGGTGGAGGCCTGCTCTATTCATTGGGTGGCCTACAAGAATCGCGTCGCCAGCGAAATGTTTTGGGTCCAGCGACGCTAACTTTCAACACATGCAGATCGACCATCAAAGCATTCAGATGTGGTTTAGATCTCTGTATGTCCCTCAGCCTGATTCAGAGGGAATGCTTCAGACTAAATTATGCCTGAGTTTGTTTATTTCTGAGTCAGGTGAGGATGACGGTGTTCGCAGATTGTCATGATCCAGAGTTGCAGAACATTGCCCAAATAGGTACAATGGATCTGTCAACCTAGAGCAGATCTGTAATAAAAAGGTGCAACAGGAATCTGTGGTCAGGACCAAGATTACTCAATGAGTCCCCAACTGAACTGTGCTCAAAACTGATCTGTGTTTCATGATCATTCTGATGATTGACTATGTTTGAGATTCAGGAACCTTTCTAAGATCACTAGGATCATTTTATATCTCACAAGAACGTGCAGATTATCAAAATCATGGCAGAAGTCTGAATGACAAATTAATAAGGAGGGACTGTGTATAGTCAGTTTTCCATTTAGATAACACTGGAACCAGCAAAAACTTCCAGAGAGGAGAGTATTTTATGAATCTCTCCAGATCTTATTTTGTGTAGACTGGTTAACTCAAAGTTTTTCACTAATAAACTAACTGAAGGTTCACTAGAAGAACATTTGTGTAGTGCAGAGACAATGATAGGAAATTAGTGGTGTAGTCCAGTGATGAAATGACTGAATAATCATGAGATCTTCTGGGAGTTCTATTCTCCATGGTGTCTATAGATCATTATTCCAAAGATTGATGTGTATTGTTCATATGATTATAATGCCTCACTGGTTTACTTCCACAGCTTTTGGTTAATAAACAAAATTAACTTTTCCTGCATTATTCTGTCCAATACATTGTGGTGTGACAAAACCTTTCATTATTATCTATGTGTTTAGTTAATGTAACTACATCACATAAAGGTAGTATCTGGAACTACAGGTGACTGGGTAAACACTAATAGACAGCTACATTCTGTCCTATTGTAATATCACAGGTTCCAGGTTACTCAGAAAAGGGAACTTTACATTTTATTAATTCCTGTGACCATTTCACCTAAAAGGGAAAATGATCATAGGTGGGGGACTCTTGAGCTAAATAAGTTTCTCTTTTCGGGAAGGAAGATTTTGGAGGGAAGAAATTAACAATCCTGGGAGACCCCTAGATTTCCAGAGCTATTATGGGACAATTTGGCTTCCAAGGACCCATCCCCTCCAAATGAAATCAGTCCCATCCTCATAGCGTTACTTCATTGTGGGGTAAGTCTAGGTGGGTACTGCTTCCAACTCCCAATATGTCACATGTACTGTGGTGCCCGCCCGGGATTAGAACTCGTGCTTTCTCGTAACCATACAACATTTATTGTTGGTACCACATAGTGGGTTAATTTTGTTCACACCACAATTGCTTGAAATATGTGAATATTTTCTTTCAGGTGTTTATAGTGAAACAAAACTCTACATTTTTGCGGAACTTTATTTACAATTTTAAAGACCGTATTTGCAAGGCCACTAAGTGGACTTTGTGTAAGTCAAGATTCAGAACCACTGATTAGAAATCACTTTAGGTCTTATGTTACCAGGTGTAGATCAGAGGGGTAAATCAGAATCTTTATTGTCTAGTGAGGTTGACTTCGGGTGTTTGGTGATTTTCTCTCATAGTCGGAAACTCCAGATTTCGTGCAAGATTTTCCTGCAACATTACGTTGTTTGATTTGTTGTTTGTATTTCGCCATTGCATGCTCTGTACCATTTTCAGATACAGGGATTTTCCTATCTGAATCAGACAGAGGTGACACTTAGTATTTTTTTCAAGTATTTGGGAAAGATCTAAAATCTATTATGGCGGAAACAGCTATGCTACGGAAACAATATGTCGATGTAGGCAAATCATGTGGGTTAAAAGGTCCTGAGCTCGCGAAGTACGTCTCTGACGAATTCGATAGACATGAGCGTTTACAGGCTGAGATAACCCAAAAGGAAAAAGACAGAGAGGCTGAAATAATTCAGAATGAAAAAGACAGAGAGGCTGAAATAATTCAGAAAGAGAGAGAGAAAGCCGGATAGCGTTAGAGTTGGAGGATAGAAAGCTGCAGGCTGAGATGGAAAATAGATAAAGGGAAAGACAACATCAGTTGGAGATTAGGCGCATGGATACTGAGTTGGAGAGGAGGAGACTGGAGAGTGGTGTTCCTGCCACCCCCTCCATTTCCACACGCAGGCCAACTACAGATATATAGACAGAGGAAAGCTACCATCACACTGGAGCGATGGCATTTCCTTTAGAACCATGTAATGAAAACGCTGAAGGGATTGATCACTATCTTTCCAGGTTCGAACTTATGTGTTCTACATGTGGGCTTGATGAATCTAAATGGTCGGTGAAACTATCCCAGGGTTTGAGAACTACTGCTTTTGAAATTTTCTCTAGACTTAGTCATGAGGAACGACAGGATTACGGTGTTCTCAAAAGAGCTTTACTAACTCGCTTCGACGTCGATTCTGATAACTATAAAAGAAAATTCAGATCAGCTAAGAAGGAGCCTGGGGAAAGTTACGGCCAATGGGTTGAAAGATTAAAATCCTACCTGCACAAATGGGCAGAGATGGGAAAGTTTGAAGAAACATTTGAAGGACTCCGAGAGATGATATTGATTGACCTATTAAGGGATAAAATGTCATCTGAACTTCGGGCGTTCTTGACACAGAATGGAGCTGATAGACTTGAGGAAATTATTCTTTTGGCAGAGAGATGGGAGAAATCTCAGAAGGAGGTGCGAAGTAAGAGTCGGATGACCAAAGCTTCTCCCCCAGACAAATCACTCAAGACCAAAGAAAAAGAACACACCAACCCCAATAAGAAGTTGAAGAAATCTGCGAGCACCAGTCAAACTTATATTCAGGCTGCCAAGAAGAATGGGAAGGACTACTGTACCAATTGCAGGAAGGTAGGACATCATACAAAAGATTGTCGGAAGAAACCTCCTACCTCTCACACATTTGCATGTCTGACTCGCCGGAAGGAACGTAAGGTGAGCACTAGTGAAACGTCCAGCGTGACCACTCATGAAGACACTAATTCCAAAATTCCGGTAGTGGAATCCATCTTGCTAAATGGATACCCCGCCATTTGCTTATATGATACCGGTCTAAATTATGACTGCGTCGTAGCAACATCCTTAGTTCAGCCAGAACAGGTGACTGAGGAAATGGTGATTATACAGGGACCCTTGAAAATTTCAACCAAGATGTCACTACCTGTGGCTCGAGTACATATATCTTCGCGTTATATTACTTGAACAATCAAGGCATCAGTTATGGAAAATCCCGTGTTCCCCGTCATGCTCGGTTGTCGTTACGTCTTTCTAGGAGATCCTATACAGCATGTGATAGTCGCTGCTTTGATGACTAATTCGCAGACAGAAAAGACTCCAGCATCGTCGACTCCGACCAACCCTCGATCAGAGGATTTGAAGAAAGCACAGAGTGCTGATAGCACCTTGTTGCCATGCTTTAACAAACTGCTTAAAGCACATTCACCTCCAAGGAGAGGCGACATGTATATGAAGGGTGGACTTCTATATCGCAAGGCAGGTAAAAGTGGACAAGAATATTCTCAATTAATTGTCCCGTCTACGTATCGTGCTCAACTATTGGATATGGGCCACAACTTATCTTTCAGTGGGCATATGGGAATCAATGCCACTATGCAAAGAATTTCCATGCACTATTTTTGGCCCGGAATGAATTCTGAAATCACCAGATATGTCAAGTCATGCCCTGAATGCCAAAGAGTGACCCCAAGACATAGGACACCCCCTGTCCCGCTTGGTGCTATGCCCCTAACTGGATCTCCTTTCGAGAGAGTTGCCGTAGACATTATCGGACCACTCCCTAGGACGAGGAGGAGGAATCGATACATATTAACATTGGTGGACGTCTGTTCAATGTTGGCAGAAAGTATTCCAATGCCATCAAGTGACGCCAAGCACATTGCTGAAGCCTTACTTGAGATATTTACTCGGATTGGATTTCCCCTCAAAATCCTAACCGACAATGCATTACAGTTTCGCAGTAAACTCATGGAAGAAGTCTTTCGGCTATTTCATGCTCGCCATATCTATTCATCTCCCCATTTGCCACAAACGAACGGGAGTGTAGAACGGTGGAACGGTACCCTCATCAGTATTCTGAGAAAGTTAGCTCATGAAAAACCAGAGGATTGGGACACATATATTCCTGCTGCATTATTCGCATACCGGGAAGTGCCGCATCACTCTACTGGGATTGCGCCCGCAACACTGTTGTTTGGGAGGCCAATCAAGGGACCCTTGGAAGTATTACTGAGAACATGGACTTATGATCATGCAGATGATACAGTTGTTACTGCATCTGTTTATGTTGCTGAGTTGAAGAAACGTCTACAACATGGTTGGAGCCAAGTGAATGTGAATCTACGTCAAGTTCGACGAAGAATGACTCGCAATTTCAACAAGAAAGCAAAAGATAGAGAGCTGACAGTGGGTGAAAAAGTGCAGCTACTACTTCCAACCAGTCAGAACAAGTTGCAAATTGGATGGAAAGGACCATTTGAAGTGACAGAGAAAATATCTCGTACTCACTACAAAATTTCTGTCAAAGGCAAGTTGAAAGTGTTTCACATAAACCTTTTGAAGAAATGGAATGAAAGATCCGCAACCTCCGAAACTGCACACCTGATGGCTATGGCTGTTGCTACTGAAGTAGAACAAGGAATTACCATGGGAACAGAATGTACACTGCAAGCCAAGGAGACATTTCAGGATGTGGATATCAATCCCAACCTATCTCAAGATCAACAGAAGCAAATTCGAGATCTTATGGCGATGTATGCAGAAATACTTACCGACAAACCAGGTCTTACTGATTTAGTGGAATTCGATATGAAGCTAACATATGATACACCTGTGCGAGTCAAGACGTACCCAGTTCCTTATGCCAAGCAAAATACTTTGCAGGAAGAGATTCAGCAGATGCTCTCTTCAGGAATTATATCACAATCTGAATCTCCATACAGTGCTAGTGTGGTGTTGTTGAGAAAACCTAATGGTGAACACAGAATGTGCATCGATTATCGACAGCTCAACGCGATTACTGAATTTCAGGCAGAACCTCTACCCGACCAGAATCAGCTGTTCACTAGTCTCAACACAGCCCAATACTTCACCAGGGTTGATCTCAGTAAGGGATATTACCAAATTCCTGTGAAACCGGAAGTCAGACCGTGGTTAGCTTTCAGTACTCCTGGAGGACTCTACGAGTTCAATGTTCTTCCATTTGGATTAAGTAACGCTCCAAGTGTATTTACACGCATGATGAGAAGATTACTTGACCCATTACATCATCCGGCCATCAGCCACTTCATGGATGATATTTTAGTTGCTACTGAAACATTTGAGGAGCATGTCGAAACATTGCATCTCTTGTTCAAGCGACTTAAGGAAACAGGTTTGACAGCAAGACCCAAGATGTGTCAAATAGGATTTCAACAATTGGACTTCCTAGGCCATAAGGTATCTCAAGGCTTCATAACACCTCAAGAAGGAAATGTGGAGAAACTTCAGAGAGCACCTCGCCCAAGGACCAAAAAGGATGTTAGATCATTCGTCTCCTTATGTGGATTCTATCAAAGATACATTAAGGACTTCAACACACTGGCTGCACCCTTAACGGATCTTACCAAAAAGGGGAATCCAGAGAAAGTCATATGGTCAGCTGATTGTGAGAAGGCTTTTACGGCTCTCAAACAAGCTTTAACAGCCAAACCGATCCTACATCTACCCAACCTCGACCGCTCATTCGTGCTCCGCACAGATGCGAGTAATATTGGAATAGGGGCAACCTTACTCCAGAGGAAATGAGATGATCACTCAGAGATATTCCCTGTAGCTTATGCAAGCAGGAAACTGAATGCTTCTGAACGGAACTACTCGGTGATTGAGCGTGAGTGCCTTGTTTTGATCTGGGCCGTGGAAAAGTTTCAGGCATACCTGTATGGTAAACATTTTACAGTGCAATGTGATCATCAACCCTTGATGTTTCTGGCATCGTCACGGAATCTGAACACAAGACTCATGCGATGGTCGCTGCTGTTGCAACCATACTCATTCCAAATCGAATACGTTCCTGGGAAAATGAACGTAGGCGCAGACTTCTTGAGTTGTTGTCCAGTTCCTGATGAACCATCAACTTCGGATGAAGTGGAAAACCAACAAGAGGGATCACAAAAGGAACCGTGTCAGCTGTGAACGACAGAGACGATAGTTCACCACAGAGATCGATCTGGAGGGGGGCTCTGTCGCATGATTGCGCACTCCGTCTTGTTCACTGCTGCACATCACAATTTCAGAACACACTTCTCACTAAAAGTTCGCACTGGGCAGCATCGGAATGCTAAGAATGTGGCATTAGATCTAAGAATAGAACTGACACCAGTGATGGACAGGTCATGTGGTGGAGGCCTGCTCTATTCATTGGGTGGCCTACAAGAATCGCGTCGCCCGCGAAATGTTTTGGGTCCAGCGACGCTAACTTTCAACACATGCAGATCGACCATCAAAGCATTCAGATGTGGTTTAGGTCTCTGTATGTCCCTCAGCCTGATTCAGAGGGAATGCTTCAGATTAAATTATGCCTGAGTTTGTTTATTTCTGAGTCAGGTGAGGATGACGGTGTTCGCAGATTGTCATGATCCAGAGTTGCAGAACATTGCCCAAATAGGTACAATGGATCTGTCAACCTAGAGCAGATCTGTAATAAAAAGGTGCAACAGGAATCTGTGGTCAGGACCAAGATTACTCAATGAGTCCCCACTGAACTGTGTTCAAAACTGATCTGTGTTTCATGATCATTCTGGTGATTGACTATGTTTGAGATTCAGGAACATTTCTAAGATCACTAGGATCATTTTATATCTCACAAGAACGTGCAGATTATCAAAATCATGGCAGAAGTCTGAATGACAAATTAATAAGGAGGGACTGTGTATAGTCAGTTTTCCATTTAGATAACACTGGAACCAGCAAAAACTTCCAGAGAGGAGAGTATTTTATGAATCTCTCCAGATCTTATTTTGTGTAGACTGGTTAACTCAAAGTTTTTCACTAATAAACTAACTGAAGGTTCACTAGAAGAACATTTGTGTAGTGCAGAGACAATGATAGGAAATTAGTGGTGTAGTCCAGTGATGAAATGACTGAATAACCATGAGATCTTCTGGGAGTTCTATTCTCCATGGTGTCTATAGATCATTATTCCAAAGACTGATGTGTATTGTTCATATGATTATAATGCCTCACTGGTTTACTTCCACAGCTTTTGGTTAATAAACAAAATTAACTTTTCCTGCATTATTCTGTCCAATACATTGTGATGTGACAAAACATTTTATTATCTATGTGTTTAGTTAATGTAACTACATCACATAAAGGTAGTATCTGGAACTACAGGTGACTGGGTAAACACTAATAGACAGCTACATTCTGTCCTATTGTAATCTCACAGGTTCCAGGTTACTCAGAAAAGGGAACTTTACATTTTATTAATTCCTGTGACCATTTCACCTAAAAGGGAAAATGATCATAGGTGGGGGACTCTTGAGCTAAATAAGTTTCTCTTTTCGGGAAGGAAGATTTTGGAGAGAAGAAATTAACAATCCTGGGAGACCCCTAGATTTCCAGAGCTATTATGGGACAATTTGGCTTCCAAGGACCCATCCCCTCCAAATGAAATCAGTCCCATCCTCATAGCGTTACTTCATTGTGGGGTAAGTCTAGGTGGGTACTGCTTCCAACTCCCAATATGTCACAGTGGCCAGCAGGGGCCACGGAAGTGGAAATCCAACAACTAATTCAGGATAATGCTCGCGCGGGTAATGTGATTATCTACACAGATGGTTCGGTGTTGAGAGGTAGGAGAAGTGCCTGGGGATTCTTGGTAAAGGCTAATGGTCGACGTTTGGTGCAGGAGAGCCTGGCATATGATACCACAACATCTAGCTTAAGAATGGAGGTGGGGGCAGTCAGTGCAGCTTTCCGCTGGATGGAGAATACGATACACACACATCGTGATTGTAACTGACTCAGAAAGCATGCTGAGTAGGGTGAGGACAGGCAAGCCTTCGTGCAGAGTGGCTGGCTTCGCTTCGGAAGTCACGGATGGCAAGCATCGTCTGTATCTTTTCTCCGTGGCATGCTGGTGTGCTGGGGAATGAACAGGCAGACAGATTGGCTGGCTCTGCAAAACTTGGTCAAGTACTGATGCATGATAAGGCAGTCGTGGTTGCAGCCTTGTGGGAGCACGTGTACATCTCATAGGAGCAAATGGATTACCATGGTCTGGCAAGAATGCGACAGCGAGGAGTGACGAGGGGATCTGGCCGATGCTCGACGCTTAGAGGAAAGGCGAGACGCACATATAATCGGATTGCTACTAGTACTATTGGGATTGGAACTCTTCGCTGGCTTCTGAGGATGGGGACGGAGCGCTTATGGGAATGCCCCGAATGCTGTGATGTTGTTTCCTAACTCAATCAATCAATCAATCAATCAATCAATAAAATATCTGGATTGCTTATGGTAGAAAGTGCTGCCTGAAGATCGATTAAACAAACTTTCCCATGCACGATCTTTATCAATGCTGACCTGATGATTTGTACGCCCTTGAGCGACCTGATTATGAAACAATGGCTGTAGAGATATGTTGCGTTCATCATCTGCACTCAACAACATTTCATTAGCAGAATTGATTCACGATCCCCTTTCATCACTACTTTATTAGAAGAATTCAATCAGCAATGTGAGTTATTGAAAATACACGAAAAAGTTATCACTATTTGAGTTGCCACTATCCTCAGCATTGTGTTCACAATTCAATAAGCTCTGGCTATGAAGCTAGAGAAAGGCCAATAATCAAATCTGGGATTCTTCTTCTCCTCTTCCTCCATTTACTTCAGTGATGAGTTGGGGGAGATGTAAGGATCATTTATGTGTTATTTTCAATGCGCTGTGTAGGTTGGCATTTTTTCTCAAAGATTTTCTAAGTGCAACCACTCCATCTTTTACGTGGTATTCCCCTTACTCTGAATCCATCATATTTCATGGCTCTCTGTCATAAATGATACCAGGGAATTATTGTCAGGTGGCAACATAAATTAATTTGTTGTTCGATGGCATTTAGAAATAAAAAATGTTTCTTCGTTTGTAAGTTATGTTGTTGAATTTTACAGAATTCCATGTACCTTATGATTGTTTTAACATTTTTTGATAAAATTTATTTCTAATTTTCTGTTTTTAAACAGTCCTTGACCTTCGTAATGAAATGCTAAAATGCGAATTTATCGATTTTAATATAGAGACATATTTACTGACACATAAAAATGTAATAATGATGATTTTATGAAAAACACATATTTCTCCGGTGAATAAAATAATTTTTTTTAAAATAATTATTGCAATAATTTTGCAAGAAAATATTAAATTTACAAGTTTGTTGCTGTTATAAATTATTTCCACATTTACAATGTTCAAATTAATTTATTTGTTGTAGTAGTCTTGATATATTTCTGAAATTTATTCTGAGTTTACTCCTTGTTTTCCGAATATTTTATTTTCACACACAGCCGGAAGTAGTTTTTGTTTCATTTCATTTTTAAAGTTTTATAAAATTCTAACTGTTAGAATTTTATTAAAACAATGCGTGTCACTAAAGAACGTAAGACTGAAGAACAATGCCGCGTTTTTAATGATGAATGGACAACTAAGTACTGTTTTATAAAAGCTGGTAGCAAATCAGTTTGCTTGTAGTGTCGTGGGTCAGTGGCTGTCTTCAAGAGTACAATTTACACAGACACTATCAAACAAAACATTCCGACTTCGGATACAATTTGACAACCCAAGAGAGGGAGCGGAAATGTCTGGAGTTGGCGAAAAATTTGAAGAAACGGCAAACTGTTTTCACTAAAGTCTTCAATTCAAGATGCTGCAATGGAAGCTAGTCTTGTGCTGTGACACAGAATTGTAAAACAGAACAAGCCATGTTTTGATGGCGAGTTCATCAAGGAATGTTTGCTAGATGCGGCAAACATTATGATGTGTCCAGAACACACACACACACACACACACACACACACACACACACACACACACACACATACACACACACAACTAATTTGACAACATTACTTTATCAAGGAGAAATGTGGTCAGACGTATTGACAAGATAAGTGAAAACGTGATGCATAAACAATGTTTGTGGTACTCTCTTGCATTGGATGAGAGTACCGATTTACATGATACTGCCCAATTATTGATATTTGTATGTGGAATAAACATTTCTTTCAAACTCACTGAAGAGTTACTGAGTGTTGAGTCACTCAAAGACACAACCACAGGTCATAATATATTCAATGCTGTTACTAACTGTATTGAAAGAACTGAGTTGGTTTGGAACAAGATGTGTTATAACTGGCGGAGCTCGTGCTTTGACTGGAAAACATGTAGGTCTGGTAAAGTTGATAAATGATAAGATAAAAGCAGAATATCCTGACCACACATTATTACCACTCCAGTGTGTGATCCTTCTAGAAAGTCTGTGTAATACTGTTTTTAATATCAAGCATGTTACTGACCCAGTTGTCAGTGTCATCAACCTCATCAGATCAAGAGGACCTAATCACAGACAGTTCAAGGCATTACTTGACGATTTGGAAACTGAACATTCCGATGTCCTGTACCATACCAGTGTTCGATGGCTGAGTCTCGGCAAGGTGTTGAGGCGAGTGTGGGACCTCACAGAAGGGATAGTGATGTTCCTAGAGATGAAAGGCATTGAATGTGACGTTAATACTAACATTGTCAATAAAGAGTGGAAGTTAGACTTTATGTTTGTCATTGAAATTATGGAAAAGTTAAATGAACTGAATGTCAAACTTCATGGCAATGGTGTGCACATGCATTGTATGTACACGTAAAATCATTTCAGGCAAAACTCTCACTGTTCTCCAGACAAGCAAATGAAAAAAAGGTTTTGTCACTTCCCTTTGCTGAAACAAGAAATCATTTCTGGTGAAATGATTGAAAAGTACAAAGCCCAATTAGATGCATTGATTGAAGAATTTGGAAGGAGATTCCAAGATTTCAATAACTTAGAGCCACAGTTCAATATTCTCAGTTCCCCTTTTAGTGCAGAAGCTGATACAGCCACAGAGCACATATAGTTGGAGTTGCTTGACTTACAAGTAGATCATGACATGAAAGAGAAATTAAAGTCAGGTGGTTTTCTGGATTTCTGTGGATCTTTATCAGAAGGATCATTTCCCAACTTGAAAAAGCTTTTCAAATAAACTTGTATCATTGTTTGGATCAACATTCATTTTCGAACAAGCATTTTCTTGCTTATAGATCAGCAAATCTAAGAATAGGTCTTTATTGTCGGACTGCACCTTGCATGCTGTCATGCAAATTTTAGCAAGTAAACTTGATCCAGATTTCAAGAATATTGTCAAAAATTGCAACCATTACACACATCTCATTAGAAATCAACAATTGTAGTGACAATGTAGTCGGTTTATGTCTAAATTAAAGCCTTTGATAGATAATAATAAAAAAAATTATTATAATAAAAAATTGTAAAATCTTGTTAACAAATTAGTAAAAGTTTTTGTCCATATTGTAAAATATAATATATAAGCAAACTAAAATTGCAATAATTAGTTATTTATACGGTTTAATAACCTATAAATAATTAATAATTACTTATTGTGATAGGTTGTTGTAAACAAAGTGGACATAATATATATGCTGCCTCCCAATAGCTTCACATTTGTCAAAGTTTGCCCATCCTTGCTATAATATATCTAAATGGCGCTTGGCAGAGAAAGGTTCCCCATCACTGAAGTAGACAGTTGGAAAAACGAAAGTGTTAGTGACCACGCCAGTATTCGAAATTGCCACCCCCAACAGACTCATTCAGTTTTGCCAACAATAAACAGTTGACTCTGTTACGTAGCATAAATGATATTATGTTTTGTTTAAGGGTGACGATGCCACTTTCATTTGACACGGATATTTCCATAAGTTCTCACTCTCCTCCCGTAGACCACATAAGTTATAAGCACCGTATCGAACTTCACAGCACTGGCAGCGATCAAGACATGTGAACCAGAATCACACAGGCTACATGGATTCCTTTTGTAAGTTAGCTGTATATCCTTTACATGACGTCGCACTCAACCCCAGAATAATGTGGCTATTTGTGATATCTCGGCAAGTTTACGTTCAGTAATTTACCATTGCTTTTAACACCACACGGACAGTACCATTGTATGAAAATCCACGCATGGCGGTGTTATAAAAATCGCCCGCAGCTGTGTTTCGGATGCGGTATGCGGGATAACAAACTGCGTTTGTAACACCATCGCCACGGAGCAGGCTATGTAAGAAAATTGTATCATAAACTGTTCAACAAAACAAAAGATACGCAACATTTGTGGTGGTACTTTTATACAAGATAGTCGCTGATTGGACATCAGTCAACCTATCGACGATCTCCATCTGCTCATTAACTGCTCGTGGTTATCTGTATTGTACTCACCTCATGATTCGTGAGTTCATGAAAGAGGTCAAAGTCAAAACAACATTTTTGACAATAACTCGTGACAGGTTCATGATAATCCCGTGAAACTTACAGAACACACAACTCTATGACCATATTATTGAATGCTTATAAAAGATTGACGCTACTCGAATAAATTTAATTGAAAATTTAACACGCAAGTATGGCTCATCTCACTGCAGAACAACGACTCATCATCATTGGACGTTTACAGGCTGGACAGTCACAAAGTGTAGTAGCCAGAGTATTTAATGTGGTAAAGTGCCACGGACCTGGGTCAGGCCATGGGTTATCGAGCCTAGTCTTGCACAGTCCAGTGACAAGACGTGAACATTGAGAGAATTGAAGGTCACATGTTGCACGGAAATAACGAGGTGCATCGCTGGGCAGGGGACAGCTCTCTGCCAAGCGAACAATTGAACGAGAGCTATGGTCATAGTCGGACCTAGTTCTGAGTTAACAGAGCATGACTAACATTATGCCGCTCTTTTATAATAGTTGATATGTTTAGGCACTGTCGTGTATATTTGTGAATCTTCTGTGGAACAAATGATTGTACTGTCGACATGTTAAGTGTATAGCATTAGTGAAATATCGGTCTCTGTGGCTAAGGGCTTGCGAACGTGGTTTGTGAGCCCGTTCGAAACATAGCGGTGCTGGTTTTTTTCGAAAAAGGTATAGGAGCCGGCCGTTCAGAAAGCAATGGCAAACTACTGAAAGTAAAATTTGCCCAGGAATCACGAACAGCGAAAATTCTGGGGTTGACTGCTACGTCATGTGAAAGACATGCAACTTAACGTTTTTTTATTTTTATTAGTGAAATAGAATGCGAAAACCATACCGGTGTCGTGCTATGCAAGTTCGGTTTCAGTAGTTACCGAATATAGACTGTACAAGATGAAAAAGGCTCAACGGCCACCAGAAGCTGAGGGAGAGATGTCTACCAGATCAAGATTAAGCATCTCTAGAGATATCAACGAAGCGCCACTAAAATAGTGCAGTGGTGGCGCGTCAAGATGACATTGTCGTCCAGGCCGTGTGGCACTATTTTATCGCACCGGGCCCAAGAAAGAGGCATTTCAAATATCACCACTGAGCAACATTTAAAATAAATAACTCCCAGGGACAGCTCGAGTTAACATGGGTTTGGACTCTCTGGCAGTTAGAAGCACCATTATTCACCTTTTGAGGCGATTTCAAGAAACTGACTCAGTGGCAGACCGGCCACGTAGTGGAAGACCCAGAATCACTACTGCCCAACGATACGTCGCTGAAATTCTTCATCCTCACGTCCTTCCACTTCTAGCTGCACGAGGGTCGATTTTTTTCAGCACGTTAACGCTCGAGCTCATGTGGCACAACTCACCATCCAGTTCCTCGCTGACAACAACGTCTAGACCGTTCCGTGGCCATCCATGTCATTAGACATGGACCTTTATTATTCGCAGATCTTTGCTATCAATGTTTAGTTTGAAGGATTTGCACAACAGTAATTTTAGACTGAACACATCAGTAGATCGGTGTTGGGATTTATTTAAAAGTCTTTCTGCACCAATGATAATGATGATTGTCGAATAGTAGATTGGGCTATTATGAGTTAACACAGCAGTGTGTATTGACACAAATGATGAGGTGTTTTACCCACATTCGGAGCATACATATGTTTATGTTTCTGCATATCCTTTACAGGACATCGCTCTCAACAACAGCATCTTTCAGGTAATTGTTGATTTCTTGGCAAGATTACGCTCAGTAATTTGCCATTGCTTTCTGAGCGACCGGCTCCATACTCTCATAAGTCACTGGCGCGACTCGAACTGCTTCCAATTCTCGTGTGCTCACGTCAATCACGAGCATAAATGTGGCTTCTCTCTTTTTAACATCTATACGTGGGATTCTAAAGTGCAGGTTAAGACGCTTTCATCTCCAAAATGAGATTGGCCGAATCACCAGCATCATCATGTTCTATGCCGATAAGCGTGGGCGGCCATGTTTTGCATCTCACACGATCACCAGAGTCGTGGATCAGCTCTATGTTCATGCCATGTGGCCAAGCCATATACATATTTATGTACGATTTTCATGTGTTTCCTGTAGAACTTGCACATTGATTTTTCTGTCTGTCAGCGTTATTGTTTGCATTTTTGCTCAGAAACCACATGTCCACTGCCATTAGATGTTTACCAGTTTGTCGGCTCTTTGTCTATACAAAAGTACAGGTTCTATGTAGCACTTGTTTCAGAGTGTTCCCATTTACATTGTGGTATTTCTGTAATCTTAGTGACTACTATAATCTCTGCCTTCTTACGATTTAATTCTCACCCTAGTTATTAACTGTGTACAATAACTACATCTACTAAATGTTGCAGATACTGTTCATTGTCAGTAATCAATATTATATCATCCGCAAATCTAACTTGTTTGTTTGTTGATGTTATTTCCCCCAAATGGTGATTCCTCACATATCTTTTAGACTTCTAAAATACTTTCACGTTATATGGAAACACGATCTGCAGACACACATCACTATAGCATACCTCTCTTATCTACCCGCCTACCTACCAACCCACCTACCCACCTACACACACACCTACCTACTTGCCTACCTACTCAACCACCCACATACCAACTTACCCATCGACCTACCTACCTGCCTGCCTACCTGCTTGCCTACCTACCTACCTAGCTACCTACCTAACTAATTCCTACCTAACTACATATCTACCTACCTACTCACCCACCCACCAACCCACCTACTTACCTACCTACCCACATAACTTCTTACCTACCCACCTACCCATCTAACATACCAACCCTCCTACCCGCCCACCTACCTACCTTACCTACCTACCTACCTGTCTACCTACCTACCCGCCTAACCACCGACCCACCTACCTATCTATCTACCTACCTATTCATTTCCCACTTACCCGCCTACCTATCTATCTACTTACCTACCAACTTACCTACCCACTCACCTACCTACCTACTTACCTACCTACCCATCAACCCCCTAAATACCTACCTTCCCAAATATCCATGTACCCAACCACCTCCTACCTACCTACCCACCTATCCACCTACCTACCTACCCACCTACCTACCCACCTACCTACCCACTTACCTACCTACCTACCTAACTACCCAACTACATACCCAACTACCCACCTACCCACCTACTTACTTACCATCCCACCTACCTACCTAAATACCTACCTATCCACCAATCCGCCTACCACCTACCTACTTACCTACCTATCTAATTATCCACTTACCCACTTACCTACCTACCTACCCACCTATCTATCTATCCACCTACCTACCTACCAACCTACTTATCTACCTACCGCATACACGCATACCCGCCTACCCCACTACCTACCTACCTACCCCCTCCCCACCTACCTACCTACCTAATTACCTACCTACCTACCTGCCTGTCTATCTACCTACCCACCTATCTACCTACCCACCTACCTACCCACCTACCTAACTATACACCTACATATCTACCCACCTACTTACCTACCTACCCACTTACCTACCTACCTAACGATGTATGTTCCTACGAACTTACTTGCATAGTTTCTGAGGAAACTGCAAATAATGCCATGGACAGATAGAAAAACCAATGACCAAGTCCTATAAGAAACAAATAAAAACATCGTAAACTGATTAGAGAAATTAGACGTGGCAAATTTCTGGTCACGGTATGGGAAGAAAAAAAATTGGAGAAATTCATGACAACCTGGCAAAATCGAGGGGAAGAGACATGTGAAAGGCAGAGACGTAAATACCTGGATGGCTTGGCCACGTGGAATGGTCGAGACAAGAACACTGAGCTGATCCACGACTATGGTGATCGAGTGAGATGGCGAGTCATGACCTCCCACACATATCGGCACTGTACATGATGAATGAACTTAATTGCACGCATGCAGGCAGACAGCCAGGCAGGCAGGCAAGCTTACTGACAGACATGTTATATTTATAATTACGTTAATACATACGTTCATACATACGTGCATATATACGTGTACACTTGCATACACACTGACTTTAACACATACACATACATATTTAGGCACACACACACGTGCATAATTAGACACATATATGTATATACACACATACTTAGATACAGATCAAATTCTTTATTTTTCATCAAATACATTTAAATGCACAGATATTATTTTAAAAAAGAGCAATTTAAAATAGGATACTCATATGGAGTTCCATAACTGCAAGGTACTGTTGGATTTTCACAAATTGTGTTTATACAGTTTCTAGCAATCTGAGATTTATAATAGTACCCTCATTAACAAGTTTCAAAATTGGCAAAAGTGAATAAAGTATACTAAAACAGACGAGACAAATCAGTGAGATCACAGGAAGACAAATAAGAGTAAACAAGCCCCCCCCCCCCCCCCCCCCCCACACACACACACAAACTTTTTTTCCCGACAAGTAAAAAGTGATTACGGAGATTTTCGTACAATCAATCTTAAGCTATGAACCATGCTACTAAGTTTCTATTCATAATTCTAATTAGAAGAATAAGAAAGAAAATAGAAATGGAAATTGGTGAAGAATGGTATGGATTTGTAGAAGGAAATGGTACAAATAATGAAATATACATGTTACGAACACTAATAAAAAGACACATTTTTGTACTTGATAGGTTATACCAAGGCATTTGATAAAGTAAAACATGATGAACTGATAAAATTTCTAGAAGATATCAACATTAATCCCAAAGATCCCATCATATTCAAGAACATTAACTGGAAATAGTAGCAGCAATTTAAATGAAAATCATAGAGGTCAATTGTGAAGAAATAAAGCTAAGGAGTAAGACAGAGATTGTGTGTTGTCATTTGATCTCCTCTCTCTTTCTCCTCTCGCTCTTTCTATACACAAATACACAACACACACACACACACACACACACACACACACACACACACATATACACACACACCCATATATATATATATTCATTCATTCAGTAGCATGTTCTTTGCAGAACCTTGCTCCCATAACAACCTTTCGGAAAAAGCTCTCGATCTTAAGCAAGATATCCCGCTTCCGATACACCCATCTGGAGATCATCCGCCACATCCTGCACCCATCTTCTCTTTGGCCTTCTTCTTCCTCTCTTCCCAGGCATATATCCCTCCATTATTGTTCTCTCCAAACTTTCACGACGTTTCAAGTGACCAAAATATTTCAATTTTCTTTGTTTTACCTACTTTGATAGCCACCCCTCTTTAATATTCAGTTCTTGAAGTATGGATGCATGTGTTCTTTTCTTTACCCAAGATATTCTTAGAACTCGTCTGTAACATTTATATTCAAAGGCATTTATGCGCTGTTCAGCTTGTTTAGTAAGTTTCCAGGTCTCAAGGGCGTATGTTGCAATGGGAAAGATGCATGCTCTTAAAAATCTAATTTTTGTAGTTCTGTCTTTCCCATTCCATAATTTATTCAGTTGTTTTAGTCTTTGAAGAGCAATTCATTTTGTCGTTTCATTACTTTCATTGTGTCACCGTTGTTGGCAATCAATGACCTAAGATATTCAAAATTGTCCACCACCTCCAATTTCTCCTCATTAACAGATATTTCTTTCTCCATAGTGGTTTTATCTGTATGCATTATCTTTGTTTTTGCTATGTTAAGATATAAGTTGTGATTTTCATTATTCAATTGGGTTGAGGCTATTAGGTTTTCTATGCCATTCTGTGTTGTCGATAGCAATACTGTATCATCAGCATACCGAATCTCTGGTATATCATGACTATCGATATTTAGGGCATCATATTGCTCCCTGTTTATATAATCTCTTACATTTCTCATTATATTTTCGGCGTACAGGTTAAACAAATAGGGGGACAGCACACATCCCTGACAGACTCCTTGCTTGATTTCAAACCAATCTGATGTCTCGCCATTTATTCTAACCGCTGCTTGGTGGTCTAGATAGAGCATTCTTATGAGTTGCATTACATGTGGTGGAAAACCCATATTCGTCATGATTTCCCAAAGTTTCTGATGTTGTACACAGTCAAATGCCTTTGAATAATCCACAGATCATGAGAATAGGTTTACATTAAATTATCTGCACTTCTCTATAATTAAACGCATTGAGAATGTGATCTCTTGTTCCTCTTCCTTGTCTAAATCCAGCTTGAACCACGTTAATTTCTTCTTCCATGTTCTTACGAAGTCTTCCCATTATGCTTTTTAATAGAATTTTACTTGTATGACTGATCAGTTCTATAGTTGGTGCATAATTTCAAGTTGCCCTTTTTTGGTATTGGAATGAAGATAGTTCTCGTCCAATCTTTTGGCCATATACCATATTTCCATATCTTTGTAGATAATGCATGATAGATTTGTATGCTTTCTTCTCTCCCCGCTTTAATTAGCGGTCTCTCTGGCTGAGGGGTTACAACACTTTCTCCGTAATCCTGTTTATCACGCAGAGTCTCGTAGCGGGAGAGAACTGGGAGCGGTTCGACCACCGCTGGTGACTTGCGGGATACTGAGCCGGCCGCTTAGAAAGCAATGGCAAACTACTGAGAGTAATCTTGCCAAGAAATCAACAGACAGTTGAAAGATGCTGCTGTTGACAGCGATGTCCTGTAAAGGATATGCAAAAAAAAAAGGTATCTCATCACATCCAGATGATTCATTATTATTCAGGTTCTTTATTGCCCATGCAATTTCATCTAATGAGGGTTCAGGTTCTGTCTCTGCTGCAGTTGGCTCATGTATCTCATTCATATCCTCACTGTCACTCATATTATACATTCCACTGCAGTACTACTGCCATCTTTCTAGAATGTGTCTAGATTCTGTTAAATTATTTCCCATCTTGTCACAGATGACAATCAATTGTCTTGTCAATAACTTCATTTCTTTTTTCTTTGAACATTTCGTTATCTTTTCCAGTCTTATGATATTGCTCTATTCTAGTACAGCAATTTTGTATATATTGATTTTTGTCCTTTCTTGTGTTCTTTCTTATTTCTGGAGTTAAAGATTTATACTTCATCCTGCTGTTTTCGGATTCACCTCCTTTCTGTTTCAGTTCCCTTCATTCTTTTATTAATTCTAATGTGTCTGATGTAATCCGTGGCTTAAGTTGCTTTTTCTTGGTCGAAATTAAATCTTTGGCTGCAGTTATCAAGATATCTCTAGCTTGTACTGCCAGTTCATCATGTGTCATTTCCTCTCGTACATACATCAAGACCCCAAAACGATTCCTAACTTCTACGGTGTTTGCACCTGGTATTTTTGTGAAATCAAAACGAAGTGGTCTTGGTCCTCGGGTAAACCTCTTGAGTTTTAATATCAGATCTGCTTCTAATAACTGATGATCTGTATCACAGTCTGCACTTCGTAGGGATTTTGCAGATGTTATGCTTGATTTCCATCTTCTTTGTATTAAAATATAATATATCTGATTTTTGGTAATACTGTCCGGGGACTTCCATGTGAAGAGTCTTCTTGGATGTTGTTTAAAAAGTGTGTTGGCGATCATTAACTAATTTGCTGTGTAAAATTCAATTAATTTGTCACCTGCATTATTTCTGTTTCCCAATCCAAATTTTCCTAAAACCTGTCTCTCATTTTCAGCTCTTCCTGTACCTACGTTTGCATTAAAACCTCCTAGTATTGTTACTATATCGTTATGAACAATCTTATTTGATGTGTCTTGTAGCGTGTTGTAAAAATTTTCAATTTCATCCTCCTCTGCTGTTGAAGTAGGTGCATATATCTGTACTAGTGGTGTGTATTTTGGACGGCCTTTAAGTCTAATAGTGAGGATTCTATCACTAACTGGGTTATATCCTAATAAACCTTTTGCTGTTGTTTAATCAAAACAAAATGCCACTCCACTCTGGCCTCCGACGTCTCTACCAGAATAAATGAAAAGACTTCCATTTTCAGTTGTAAAATGTTCCTTGCCTTTCCAGCGATGTTCACTGATTCCCAAAATTTAAATATTTAACCTCTTTAAGATTTCCCTCATACAGACTTCTCACATTCCACGTTCCTATCCTCGCTTTTTTTCTTAGTCTGACACAGGGGATTTCCTTGGTAACAGTCAGGATTAACTCCGTCATCACGATTACTAGTACTGATCTATGTGTCACACTCTTCCCCAGGGTTATCTGATCTGCCTGGCCCGGGAGTCTCGCCACCAGTTATCTTGCTTATTGTGTTTTCTGTCATAGTTGTTATGGTTTCTTGGCAAGTTTTGCAGAAGGTAATTTACCATGGCTTTACTTCTCGGCAGTGACTGTACTAGTCGGTGGCCATAGCCATTGTCTCTACTGATGAGATCATCTGCTATCGCCACAGAGTGCAAAACCATAACCAACAACAATATGTCGGTTGCTCTCTCACTCCATCCACAACCTGCTTTCATGGCATCACGTAACCCTGGTGGGAGGGGGGGGGGGGACTAAACGGGTACTCCACCTTGCCCCTAACCCGCTAGCCGGTATATATATATATATATATATATATATATATATATATATATATATATATATATATATATATATATATATATGCATCTGTTGCCGATCCATCAGTATATTTCATGTATCAATGATTGTTGAAGATAAGTTTCTTATTTTATACTTAAAGTTACAATTCTGGTTTGCAGATCGTTGTACTCAACCCCAGTAGCGAGGCCATTGATTGAAGAATTAATTTGCATTGTGTCATCACCAAGGTGCAAGTATAATAAGGGTGTAAGTGGTGTTGTTTTTATATGTACTTTTGACTTGATATTATGGTTTAGTCTTTTCCTCTAGTGAAAAAAGCTACTTCGCTTGAGATCATTTAGTGTACTAACAATCCCGAAGAAATCAGAACCTTGGAATGTGATAAACATAGAACAATTAGTGTAGTGAGCCACATCACGAAGATTTTGGTAAGAATCATCATGCAAGGAGTTAGGAAGAAAATTGAACCCGAAATTGGAGAAGAACAATGTGGGTTTGTAGAAGGTAAGGGTATAGTACATATTGCATGTATGCCGATAACATTAATTCAGAGTTCTATAGAAGTAAATAAAGACCCACAACTTTGCTTTATAGACTACACAAAGTCTTTAAATAAAGTAAGACATGTCAATATGATAACGATGCTTGCAGATCTACACATTGATGGGAACACCCTTAGATTGTAAAAATAAAGTAGATCAATGTCAGCCTATTAATAAAGGTGTGCGACAGGGATGTGTAATGTCTCCAGATATTTTTTCCGTATACAGTTAAACTATGTTTAGAAATTTAAAAGATATGAGAGGAATCATCATTGGGCGACATAACATCAATAACATTAGATATGTGGATGATACGGTATTGATTGCAGACAATAAGCAGGATCTACAACATAGTAAATAAGGTTGTTCCACACAGTGAACAACTAGGGTTAGAATTAAATTGTAACAAGGCACAGATTATCGTCGTCAATAGGAAGAACGAAATACCACAATGTAATATACAAGTGAGTGGGAATAATTCTTAAACAAGTGAATCGGTACAACTATCTCGAAAAAGTCATAACATCTGTAGGGAGGTGCCTCGAAGAAGACTATGATGAAGGTAGCCTTTTGCAAGATGGAAAACATATTGACCCCATAAAGATGTCAATTGCGACGAGAAAAAAAAGTGTTGAAATGCTACATAGAACTCATTCTTTTGCATGGATGTGAAACGTGGACGATGAGAAGACAAGCTGAAAAACATTTAATGGCTGTGGAAATGTGGTTTTTGAGGACAATGCAAAGAGCATCACGGACAAGTAGAGAAGTCAATGAGCAAGTCCTACACGAAAGAAATTAAAACTGTAAACGGATTAGCGAAATTAGACGTAGACCCACTATGAAGTGTCTCCACCTTGTCGTGGTAGAGAAGCTTGCGTGTCCCACTGACCCCAAGAGCTCTGCCGACGGAAGCACAACTACATGTCGGACAGGCCTTGGGATAGGGACCAGACCAAGAGAGACACAACCTGCTGCTCTGCAGGTAGACTGAGGATAGGCAGTCAAAAACCGAATCATGCGCACGATGCCACTAACTCTTGGTCCGGACACATACGATACGCTGAGGGTGAGACTGAACGCCTCTAAGTCAATATCCCCCGGATGTGAGAGCCGGGCCGATACTCACCACCTCCAAAATGGTGGTGAGATGCTAAGCTTGCTACATGCTTGGTCCAGATACCTGTTTGACGGATTCCTGTCCGACGTATAAGCAGGATCCCCGGATGAGAGAGCCTGGTCGTTACTCGCTCTCTGCGGCATGGAGGTAACGTGCTGAGCCGGCAGCACATGTAGCCTACCTCGGGAGCGTTACTAAAGGTGGAAAAGCGTCCCAATTACACGTAATGGTTGCGATGCATGTCTGTACTAGAGCTCACTGTGTAAGCGTAGACGAAGGTTGCAAAATGTCTCATTAACACGAATTGGAACTCTTGGCTAGCTAATCCATTACGTGGAAGTCCGAAGCGAAAGCTTGCTGAGTGGATGTCGTCTGCAGACTTACAGTTCCTGGTCTGTGTGGGGAACAGCTAGGGGCTAACGAAATGCCCAAAACTTGGAAGTGAGGAATTAAAGCAGCCATGAGCAAAACGTTGCGATTCCACGGGTGAGCCTAGTCTCAGAGCACTATGTGCCGGCTCTGCAATTATGATAGCGCGGAATGCTCATGGACTGTCCCTGCTTTCCATTGAAGGATGACCGTAGAGTCCGTGGTCCCTCTAACTCGACCAGCAGAGATGTGGACGACACCACAACATAATGTCCCTCGAAACCTCCAGAACGGTTAACCTGATTAAAAAAACGTCCGCCGAAGTGGGATGTGCAAGCCTAAGGGTGGCAAATAAAAACTGGCACAACGCAAAAACGTCCCAGTGAAATGTCCTTCGGGCCAGGAACAGCTCTGACTATTTTGTTTTCTGGGAACAGCGTCAGTACACGTCCGAACCGAAAGCTCGCTGAGTGAAAGGTGAAAGTTGTCTGCAGACTGGTATGTGCATGAGTGGCCTGTAGTGAACGAAATGCCTAATACATGGAAGTTACGAATTAAAGCAGCCATGAGCAGGACGTGGCGATTCCTAGGGTGAGCCCAGCACCAGAGTGCTATGTGTCGGCCATGCGATTATGGAAGCCTCCCTGGATGGCGGAAAATGTCATGGACTGCTCCTGCCTTCCCTTGAGGGCTGACCGTGAAGTCTTCGACCGTTCTAACTTCCAGCTGGACTGTGGACGGCACCACAAATGCGAGAGTCCCTCATGAATGCTAACCTGGTGAAAAAACGCACGCTAAATTCGGATTTGTTAGCCTAAAGGTCTCGGCACAGGGTGTCTAACCTAGACACACCGCAATTACATCTGAAAAAAACACTCCGGATGAACGCAGAAGTAAAAAAAGACGTAGACAGTCATAATTTTTGGACACCTTATGAGAAGAAATAAAGTAGAGAACTTGGTGACAACTGGCAAGATTGAGCGAAGAAGAACCAGGGAATAGCAGAGAATTAAATACCTGGATGGCTTGGCCACGTGGTATGGTCGAGGCAAGAACACTGAGCGGATCCATGACACTGATCGTGTGAGATAGCGAAACATGACCTCCCACGCTTATCGGCATAGCCCATAATGATGACTAAATATCTAGTCTTTTCCGCACTGAATGTAGTTGATACTATTTGATTTTTCCTTCTAGATTACAATTTTGGTATCTCTTCTATATAATAATGACTCAGTATGAATAGTATCTCTAGAATACGTGTTATTTTTCAATGGCTTCGCTAATGATTTTATTTGTGCACTCAACTTAGTGTTCGCAGATGAGAATTTGCAGCTGAAAACAGTATTGAACCAAACTCCAAGTATCGTCTAGTTGTTTTATTATACACTTTCATGAGAGTTCTTTCATTTGTTCCTCATGTTGTCATTGTTTGTGTTTGTGTCAAATGTCTAAATATCCTTAAATGCATTTATGTCTGTCTATATATCTGCCTATTTGTTAGCAATCTGCTTAACAATGCCTCTACCTGGGTTATGCATGAATGTATGAATCTTCTTGATTAAGCAACATCACGACCGCTGCGTTATTGATGTTGATGTTGATGTTGTGGATATGCATGTCTCTAACCCAAGAACCGATAGGTAGAGATTGCGCACCCTCTTGTTACAGATGTAGGACAAGAAGATGAACACACCCTGAAGACCATTCAACCAAATAGCGATAAAACGTAGAGGATCATTGTCCGTAGCTTCAGAAATCACAGAAAGGATCCAGAAAATCCCCGTCATGGATGACAGTTTAATGTAGATGTATAGATTACTACGATCGTCCTTCCTGAACTCGCGAGTCTGCAGTTTATGAACATTGTAGATTTTGATAATTGTGATCAAGAAAAATATGAAGTTGAGCAGAAGTATCAAACATAGAGGAGTGACAAGAGTACTGACTAGTATGATTTGAGAGTCTATAAAGCATGTAGTGTTTCCAGTATCCAATAAACTGTCCCCCAGAGATGGTGTAGTTTGTTGCAATAACTCCAGCAACAGTTAGACCAGGGATTACAGAACACGCAGCGACTCGTCTGATCACGTAGGTCATTTCTGAGTTATATGTAGATTGAATGCTCCCAGTCTTAGCAGAAAATACACAGAACATATGGAAGCAACAAGTAAAGCACCAGCAGAACATAGACAGCCATAAAAAGTGAGTACAGACGGCGAGGATAGTACACATGTAACTAGCTTCTGGAACGTGGGAAGTAGCCAGCAAGGATAACTGAGCCATTAAAAGGCTTAAACACAAGAATATGTTGTTATTTCCTGCGTTATTGCGCAGCACTGGGAATATGAAATACGTCGTTAATGTGATAGCTAAGCAAATGATTGATGAAATGATGCATACCAAAGTTAATATATACAAAGACATGTTAACCAAGCTACTGTTATTAACCTCGCCGCTAACTAAGTTCTTAGTATTTAGCAATTCATTACATATTCTCATTGTCCCATCGTCATCTATCGATACCATGTTTAGTTCAGCTCTGTCGGAAAGAGTTACTCTGGCGTTCTTAAAGTACAAAGTAATGATAGAGCTCTGAGGCCCAGTTGTGAAGTTGTCCTGAAACAAATACTCCGTCTCATTAAACTGCACAAAAGCACAGTTCAGATGAGGCTCAATTATTATAGCTTGTTGTATATACTTCTTTTTAACGTTATAGAAACTTTTGGCACTGGAAGGTAAGGAGGATTTTTGTGACAATATTCTTGTGTCAGTAATGGTATAGTCTGGGTCATTTCGCTTCCTGTGTGGGTATAACATGGGGGATAATGTCAAAGTTGTGTTTGTGTCTGTATCAAGAGTGACGTTCTTTATGATAAGTTCTTTTATTATATGTGTTTCAAATTGGTCTCGATCCATAAATTCAGTACCTATAATAACACCACCGATGATGAACCAACTGATTTGAAATGCACGAGATGTGTTCATCAGTTCATGAGTTGCATTTTCTCTAGTTGGAAAAGTATCCCCTGAGAATACACTGGTTAGCGATATTTGAAAAGTGAAATTCATCATCACCTGCTGAATCATGTTGCTAAACAGTTTGACATATTTCCTATGCAAATTTACGCGCTTTCCTGATTTCGTCGCTATTGGAATAGTAGGTATATAGTAGGTGTGCAGTCTATAAACCAAGCCACGTATCAGACTGAACGCAGTGGAGCAGCTTCTGTTGGTTAGAATCTTGCCTGGACTACATAACAACGGCAACAACCTGCTATCTGGGCTGGTCCAGTGTCTGTCTTGAGAACACTTCACAACATTGCGGTTATGCGATGTTGCACCACGTTTAGAGGCAAAGTTTAATAAAACCGAAAATGGTAAGCGTATTTCAGATTTCATTTCTTCAATGTTCATATCACATGTTTCTAGTTCCATTTGTACTTCAGGTTCAGCTACATCCGTAGGCATTTCATTTGTATCTATTTGCGTACTCGTACGAAAACGCCACATTCCCGTTCCTGTAAGACTCCTCACTACCGTATTGAGCATATTACATTGTTTACAAGTTGGCATGTTGCACGCTGCACAGAATATGTTTGTATACATTGTATTTCCCTTGTCTCTGAAAACTCGAACGCGGTTTGGAATACCGGACATATCCGCACAAACTTTGACAATGAACTCATCATATTCATCCCATTCACCTGTCACATTGCATGTATCGACTACAGTTCTATCAAACCACCGACTGTCGCAGGAGTACGACTTTAGACCAGCTGGTGGCGTCTGAAAGGTGTAGCAACCAGAATCTGAAGCCAGACTGAGCCTAAGTAACTCTCCCGGAGTTCGTGACGGGTAAACTCCCATAAAGTCACCGCATTCCACTGACAGAGTCCAAGGTGTAAGCTGCAGAATAGAAAGCAACATATAGGTATGTGACGTGTGAAAAGTGTAGAATTAAAGCCTGTTACATGATGGGCCTAGGGGTTAAACTACTTTCTCCATAATCCCGTCTATCCACGTAGGGTAATGCAGCGCGCGAGAATTGGTAGCGGTTCTCCCCGTGCTGGTAACTTACGCGATAAGTGAGCCGGCCGCCCAGAAAGCAAACGCAAGCTACTGAGCGTAATCTTGCCAAGAAATCAACAACAGCGGTAAAATGTTGTTGTTGACAGCGATGTCCTGTAAAGCATATGCGAAAAAAAATGATGGTTAAAGCAAACGCCAAGATAGACAACGGATATCACTTCTTTTTCATGTTCCCTACCTGAAGCATAAAGTGGCTATTTTAACTCTCCACTTCCTTCTGTAAACATTGATCTACAAACAGATAGACTTGTGGTATAAATACACATAGACAGATATGTTGTTGTTTGTCCATCAAGAATGATGATGACCATTCACTTCATCCAGAGGGGAAGACAGTATGGAGCCGTGAGTTCTTAGAAGGCTGATAAGGCCTATTTTGCCTCGAAATGTTCTTTGACAATGTGGGCAAAGAATGCTTGACGTTCCAGGAGGAGGATCCCCTGCATTGGTTTTTCTGTCCAGCCTTTTCTTCACAACTCTTGCATACCTGGTTGCTTCACAAGTGACTGCACCCTTATGCAATGATGTACACCACGAATTATTGTCATTAGCAGCAGTCTCCCAGGTGTCAAGATGAATTCCACAACTTGCAGTTAGATTTTCAGTGTTTTTAAAACGTTTCCTCTGGCCGCATTGGAAGCGTTTACCACAAAAAGCTCGCCGTAAAAAAAATTGTTTAGGAAGCCTGTGATCTGGCATACGAGTTAAGAGACCAGCCCAGCGGATCTGATTTTTCATTAGTAGAGTGTTGATACTGGGTATGGACGCTCTTTCTAGATCTTCAGTGTCTGGGACCTTGTCTTTGCCATGAGGCAATATAAGGCTTACAGTAATAAGCTTACAGGTTGGCAGAAGGTCTACGGTAAAAGACCAATAAAGGGAAAAGTGAGAACAAGTAAAGCAACAACAAGTAACCGACACGCTCTGATAAAGCGTGTAAAGGTAGATCGGGTGCATGATGATGATGAATAGCACTAAGAGAGGCTATTTAAGAAGTTGCGTATCACGTGACCGCAATTGGGTGGTTCACGTGAAAAGTGACAACTGAAGTTAGTTAGGTTTGGAGATTTGACAAGGAAGGATGTGTGGAAGATTTTCTGTGGCAATAAAATGGTTTCTGATCGTAAGTGTGACTGCTTTATTAAATTGTGTTAAGGGCCAGCAGATTGTGTAATGGCTTATGAAAGCGCAACGTGATTTCAGCCATTGGCCATCACTCGTACAACAAGCCCCTGCGACAAATGTCGGTGTCAATCCTGCACAGCACGAGAAATGTTCGGAGCTGAACATAGCACGCTAACTCAATGCGTCGTTCGCCAGCCCCCAAGAAGTAAGCAAGTGAGTAGTTTGTAGATATACAGTATTCTTAGGTCACAGATGAATGACAGTCTACAGTAACGATTGTATCATCTGAAAATGGTCAAGCTGTGATCCGAGACTGCATTTATAATATTATTAATAATTATTTGTGAAACTACCTGCCCTCCCAGCAACATGGGAACTGATGATCACGTCTCGTGATACAACTGTGTGTAATAAAGTAAGGTGAACAACGATGACTGAAGTTACTTGACTTCTTTTGTATCTCTGTGATTCTGCTTCGTTATCTACACAGACGAGCCACTCAAGAATTATACATGAAACCCCAGTAGAGGTGTGGCAGTCTTGCCATTTAATCTTCAATAGCTTCCTAAGGCAGACTGTGTGGAAGTGGTTTAATTTCCTAGCATGTCGTTGATAAACAGTGTTTCACATCATATAGCAGAGTGGATAATACAATTGCTTTATAGACTTCCAGCTTTGTTTGCAGGCTTATTCCATTTCTGTCCCATACATTCTTGTACAGTCTGCCCAAGGCCGCGCTGGCCTTGGAGATTCTTGCATTCACTTCGTCATCAATTGTGGCAGGTTTTGATACAGTACTGCCAACATAGGTGAATTTGTCCACAACACTTAGTTTTGAGTTCAACACATCCGGATGCCCAAGAGAAAATAAACCACCTCCAAAATGTTTCAGGGCAAATTGGTCTCCAAATTAACACCACAAAAACAAAGACTATTGATCTTACCAACAGTTCAGATGAGACCAAATTGAACAGCTACGTTCTTGAAAAAGTCAACAGCTTCACATACCTAGGAAGCAAAATGACATCCACAGGGGACTCAACACCAGAAATATCATCTAGAATCGCACTGGCATCTAGTGCCTTCAATAAACTGTCAAACATCTGGAAGTCAAAGACACTCAGCATACACACAAAACTTAAAATCTTCAACTCTTGTGTGATTCCAGTGTTAACGTATGGATGTGAAAGTTGGAAATCAACGGTAGCTTTAGATAAAAAATTAGACAATTTTGAGAACAAATGTCTTAGAAGACTTCTAAACATCCACTGGACAGACTTCAGAACCAATTCGCAAATAAGACAAGAGACTAAGCAAGATACAGTATCCAATTTCATAAGAAGACGCCGTTGGAACTACATCGGCCATGTACTCAGAATGGACAAGACAAGACTCCCCTACCAAGCCCTCATATGGTCACCGGTAGGGAAAAGAAAACGGGGAAGACCAAGAGAGACCCTGCGTAGAACCATCATTAGAGAAGGCTCATTCAATGGCCAAAAAAATATCCAAGATCTACAACAGATAGCAGCGAACCGCCAGACATGGAGAGACAGGACTTCTGCCCTATGCGCCGCCTTAGGCTCAAGAGGAAAGACTAACTAACTTAGTTTATGACCATTCACTTTGATATTCCGCACGGTGTCGTTATTCCCTGGAGCTGACTGGTACATCACTACAGTCTTCTCCAAGTTGATATTTAGCCCAAAGTTGGTACAGGCATATGAGAAAGCTGAAACGTTGTGTAACATGTCTGTCTCTGCGTTTGCATATTAGACAGACATATAGCCTTCTTCGGTAGACACGCAAACAGACGGACAGACAGGCCGACAGACAGACAGACAGACAGACAGACAGACAGACAGACAGACAGACGGACGGACGGACGGACAGAGAGAGAAAGATAGTTAGACAGACAGACAGACAGACAGACACCTGCTAGGTAACTGCACACTTGAAAATACAAAGTTACAATGTCTAACTTTCTGTCTATGTAGAAATAGTCTTAATTCACAGTTGTAGTATTTCTATTATAACAGTTTCTTGATTATACAAAGTCTCCTTTTCAAATAAATACATTTATATTTCACACAAATGCTATCACAAAATGTTTATCTTTAACGGTCGTCTGATTAAGCGATCGTGTTGTCCGGTCTCGACGTGTTACTGGGTTGCCCTGCATATATTTTGTATTGATCCAGTTCACCTCTGCACTGACGTTGTAAACTGTCACACATCTAGTTAGCACAGTTGTATCGCGTGTCTGTTTGCGCTCGTTCAATCCATCATGTAGATTATATTTAAACTTAAAAAACACAGTTCTTGTAGTTTTGATATTTATCAACTATTTTCCATGTTTGATATTCAACAACTATTTTCCAAGTCAGAATATAAACAAAAGTGTATCGGATAACATATTGCTTTTCTGAGTTCTTTTCATGACAATTTTTTGAACTGTCCAAATCTATTTATTTAGGTCCAGATCTTAATATTTATGTTTCTCTGCGTGCTGTAACAGTTCTGTTTTGTGACGTAATATAAGATGTCTTTATGTCTTGTCACGTATTCTACAGAATCACATCATTTCCTTTTTAAAAGTGTTTTTTTTTAAATCTTTGCACCTCTCATGATGACATAGTTGACAATTTGCCTCTCCAAGAGTCTATGTTGATGTAGGCTTTAAATTTTCGTTGTACTGTAACTTTCATATTTTCGTTGTACTGTAACTTTCATAAATGCTTTAATGTATGTCACATAATATAATGATCACAAATGTTCTTATTATTATCTGTATTGTCTTGACACCCGATCTCTTGAAACACATTTTACTGTACTGTCTCTGCAATCGATCGGTTGCATGTTGATATAATTAGTTGATTATTAGCTGATAAATGGAACTATCCGACGCTTTGCTTTAAAATATAATTTGTTCCCGAAATTCACGTTAAAAATGCTACATTTATGGAGTTATAGTGTGTGGTCAAGAAATTCCAGTTGGCGAACCCCATGTGCCACTGCGCAGCTCTCGCACTATAAACCCGTTTCTGCTCTCCCTCTGCAAGCCACGGGTTTAATTCTCCTGACTTCACGAACTGACGTAGACTATACGGCGCTAACTGACTTGCATATATTGGGCGCCTCATTGATCCAGCGCTTTTTAATTCTAGGGAGACTGGACTCTTATGTGAAGTCTTTAGGGCTGAGAAGAGTGGGTGAGAGTTACTTGCGTATGGTAAGCTTGGTACCAGATGCTTTCGCCGAGTGTTGTCCTCCACAGGTTCTGCCTTCAGATCTGAGATGTTAAACGACTGTTGACGGGTTCGGTGATTGGGGACCAAGGCAAGTGAAGGGGATCAGCAGTCCGAGGGACACCTGAAAGCATCTCACGGTGTAACTGCTCCCGAAATACCACTAAGAGGGAGCGCGTTAAAAGCTACCACTGTGCCAAAATCACGACCACTCGCATGTCAACATGGCCACCTTACATGTTTGTCCCCCTACCATACGGCAAGTTTCTATGTTGAGTTCGTGTCCACCACCGACGGACATTAGACAGAACATCTGACAGAGAGGGCAAGATGCGAGCATCTATTTGTGCCAGGCCAACCTCGCACATCATTCTACGGTAGTGCAGAGACATTAGAAACTATCAGGGACTATACCAGCAGAGA